>MRSU01006691.1:0-40528 GCA_008369845.1 Trichomonas gallinae
CTTGCCAACCCCTGCAATAAAATTGAGAGATGACCGTCAGATTCAAAAATGACCCAAAAATTTACATACGGTATCAAAAATGAATATTTATCAAAATTATTACTGGATAAGGCTATAATATGGCAATATATATTCGATAGACTTGGAATTTCTCATTGGTTATTAATGCGTGCAAGCGCATTGATCAAACCATGGGCTTATCCTGTCAAATCCAGTCAAGAGCCACTTAAAACATCTCGAAAGATCGATAAGCCCCAACAAAAAGCTCCTAAAACCCTTATTCATAAATCTGCAATGAAATCTTCGAATTTAGAAGCGAAACCTGTATCATTACTTAAGGATAAAAACTGTATCGAGGCACAAGGAATTCTAGAATCCGGAGAAAATTACGAAAAAATTGATAATGAAACCTTAGATATTTTACCTCTTTATCTGAATCAACTATCGCAAACATACGCGCGAAATAAAGATTTAGATCAAGCAGAAAAAGCAAAACAACTAAAATCAAAAGCCAATTCTGAAACAGAAAGAAGAAAAATTCTAATAACATCAAAACCTAAAGATTTCTTCCAAGATGACTTCGACGATGATTTATCTGTATCTAAAAGTCAAAATAGATTAGAAAAATTCGATCAAGAAACAAATTTTTATTATCACCAATTACAAGAAAAGCAAGCAAAAGAGTTAAATGAGTTTGAACGTGTTTGGGCTGAAGAAAAAGCCATTAAATACAGGAAATCTTCCCCTGAACTCTTACAGCAAAAATATATTTATCAGCAACTTATTTTATCGAAGAAATACCCAGAAGCTAAGCAAAAAGCGCGCGAAATAGAAAAGAGAGAGCAAGCAGAAGTGATGCAAGCTCAAGCATTAATGAATAGAGATTATCAATATCAAAAAATGCAATTATTACAGAAACACAAGCGTGAACAAGATATATATGTAAGTAAACGCAGTGAACTTCGCCAAACATATGAAATGCAGATCAAAAAAGAAAAAGAAGTCGAAGAAAAACAACAAATTGCAAGAGAACGCGGAAAACCAGTATTACTTACATCTAGAACGAAACTAATAGAAGAAACAGGTATGCAGAGATTTACTGGTCCATTCCATCATCTTAAATCTACTGAAGAAAAAATTGAAATTAATCCATTACTGCCAAACTTGGTTGCACCGAGTGAATCAATACGAAACACAAGAAATATGAGTTCAAGGACTGTTTATCACGAACCACAACCTTTAAGCAAGCCAGAATTAAATAAAGCAATTTGGGGCAATGTTGATATTAATCACAGAATGTTTTTAACACAGCCAGAGCCAATACAAAAGAAAGAAAAACCAGAAAAGTCTAAAGTTAGAACAAAAAGTCCATCAAAACATCATCATCACAAATCTAATCTGCCAAATATTAATACAAAGCTTGATCAATCATCATTAAGCAAGCTAAATAGGATACAGAAAGGTTGGAGCAGCGTCAAAATGGATGAAGACGAAGACCCTCGATTCCAAGGTTCTAATTCGAACATGTCTATGATTGCTCAGGCAGGATCAGACATAGAAATGCTGTCTAATGACTTGGATACAAATGATGTCCAATTCAATGCAGAAGAAGGAGAAACAGATGAAATCAATGCAAAGAAATCATCAATTTTGTCCTTGAAGTCAATGTTCGTAGAAAAAGTCGGGAAAATTCCTGAAGCAATCGAAAATCAAAATAGGCAAAGCTCATTACGCAACTCAGACAAAGATCAAACGCACAATGAAGACACAAAACAACGCAAATTTGCTCCTGCAACCGAAAATTCATCAAAACTTGTTCCAATTCAAGATAAATCAATTGATGATAACTCATTTGAAGAACAAAATAGCATTTCGAAGCCAGTAATATCAGTTTTAACTGATGCTTTTGATGAAAATCATGAAAAAGAAGAAAATAAAGTTGAAAAAATTAATGATAATGCTGATGATAAAAAAGAGAATAAATTTGAAGACAAAGTTGAAAACTTTGATGATGAAGAACATAAAGTAGAAGAGAAAAATGATGATGAAAGCAGCAAAAATAAAGAAGAAAAGAATAATATGGATGATATTCATAGTAATTCATTTGAAGATGATGAAAGTAATGAACCATCAAATAAAAATGATATTGAAAAAGAAGAAAAAGTCAAAGATGCTGATGATGTTAAAGAAGATGAATTAAAGCAGGATATTGATGAAATCGTTAGTAACTCGTTTGATGAAGATGAACCACAAGAGAAAGAACTTGATTTAACTAAAACTGTCTCTTCAATGATTGAGAAAGGAAAAGATAATCAAAATGATGTAAAGCAAGAAAACAAAGAAGAAGAAAAACACGAACTTGATGACATCGAAAGCAATTCATTCGATGATGATGAAGAAAACAAAGAAGAAACAACAGCTAAAGAAGAAGTAAATTCTCTTGACATTGCAAAAGCTGTTAATTCAATGTTGCAACCTAAAGAAGATGAAGGAAAGAATGAACTTGATGAGATTCATAGCAACTCATTTGAAGACGATGATGAACAAGAGAATAAAACGGGAAAAACAGAGAATGAAAATAAGCAAGAAAACAACCCTTTCGAAGAGAACAGTGAAGAAAATCTAGTTGTTTCAAAACCAATATCCTCGATGTTGCAAAACGCGTTAAATCTAAAATCTAAAGATGAAGAGAAACTTGATGATAAAGACTTTGAAGAAGAAACCAAACAAGATACAAAGAATTACGCCACCGATATTGATGCGATTGAAAGTAATTCTTTCGATGATGAAAGTGAATACGAAAATAAAGAAGAAGAAAGTGATAAGCCAATATCATCATTACTTTCTAATGCTCTTGAAAATCATGAGCAACGGAATGAAAAAGAAGATTCGTTTGAAGAAGAATCACATAAAGACAATGAAAATATTGATTCTTCTAAACAAAATGGACCAGAAACAAAAAAAGATGATAAAAATGATGAACCGGAAACAAAAATTAATGAAAAACTTTCTTCTCTTCTTTCACCAGTGGATTCAGCAAACAACAGCAAAGCAAGAGATTTTGAACCGGAAAACAAAGATGAGCATAAAGCAGATACAATTGGAATCAGTGTTGCAGCAATGCTCATACATTCTCTATCAGAACAAGATGAAAATGAGGAGGAAGATGATGAAATAGAAAAATATGCGAAAGATTATGTGGAAAAGGAAAGAAATTCACAGATAAAAAACATCATCAAAGATGTTAAACAACAGAATGATGATGATAAATCACAAGAAATGATTGTAAAAACATTCATTGCAAGCAACCTTCCAAGTGTTATTTCATCTGTTTTGCAAGAGAATCATCGAAATAATGAAGAAGACAAAGAAACACAAAAAATTTGCTGAAAAATTCTACAATGATCAAATCGCGAAAGAACTAGATAATGTTCTTAATGTCAACGCTCAAGAATCACAAGAAGATAGAGAAGTTTCAGAATTTGCAGAAAATTTCTACAAAGAAAACATTTCTCGGCAAATTACATCAGTTCTTCATGAAAATATTCAAGAGTCAATCGATGATAGAAACTTTTCAGAATTTGCAGAAAAATTCTACAAAGATGAAATTACAAAGCAAATAAATCATACTCTTCACGAAAATTCTCAAGAATCTCAAAATGAAAGAGAATTTTCAAAATTTGCATCCGATTTTATCAAATCTCAATCAAATGAAGAAATTACAAAAGCTTTCAAAGAAATCATTTCAAATAACAAAAAACAACAAATGGACATCCAAAAACCCATTCTCAAAGCAGTTAATGATATTTATCCAAGTCCAATTTCCGAGGCTAATTATGATCAGCCAAAACTGATTCCCAAAGATATCAAGCCTGAAATAAATCCAATGCAAGCAAAATCAAAAGAAATTCCTAATGAATCACCAAAATCATTACCAAGGAAAGATACAATAGCCAAAGATGAAGATGAAAAACCATCACTGTTCAGCATGATAATGAACCAAAACGAAGACAAAGATCCAAAAAAGAAAGTTGAGTCTCTAAACGAAACAAAGAATGAATCAAAGCCTGTAATAAGTAATTCACTTTTCAACAATATATTCAACGTTCAAAATAACGAAAAGAAGAACGATGTACCGCAAAAGAATGAAAAACCACAACAATCTGGATTTAGTTCTTCTTTCATCAACTCAATTTTCAGCAACGATTCTACCTTTAAAAAACCAAACGAAGAACAAAAACAGACTGTTTTAAGTAACTCCCTACGGCCAAAACAATCAAAAGAGCCTCAGCAGAGAGAAATTAAGCCTGATCAATCGAAAAATGAAGAAAAGCTATTGTTAAGTTCAATATTATCTAATGATACCAAACCAAATGTAGAAAAAGTTCAACAAAGAGAATTCAAACCCGAAACACAAAAACAAGAATTAAATCTTGATGTTGAAGATGAAAAAGAACAACAAGAATTTGCGAAATCTTTCATTGGCAAGGAATTAAAGAAGATAATTAGTGATGCATTATCAATGAATTCATCAGAACATATTGAAGACAAGCAACATCATGAATTTGCTAAATCTTTTATTGACAAAGAATCAAAAACTATGATTGATGACGTTTTAAACAAGAATTTGGCTCAAAATATTGAAATAAAGCAAGTAGATGAATTCGTAAAATCATTTTGCGAAAGAGAAACAAAAGTTTTGGTTGATGATGCATTAGAAAAGAATTTAGCAGAATCAAATGAAGACAAACAGCACGAAAAATTTGCCAAATCTTTCTATGAACAAGAAACAAGAGCATTTATTAATGATGTTCTGCAAGAAAATGCTGATGATACACAACAAGAAAAATTTGCTAAAAATTATAATGAAAAAGAAACAAATGCTTTGATTGATAATGCTCTCCAAGAAAACATTGATTATACACTGCAAGAACGGTTCGCAAAATCTTACTATGAACATGAATCAAAAACTTTGATAGATGATACTATTCAAGAAATAGTTGATGATGCACAACATGAAAGATTTGCAAAATCTTTTTATAATCAAGAGTTGAATGATTTACTATCAGTTATTATTAATGATAACATTGACATATACGCCAAAAATTATGCTCATGATGAACTCGATTCAATTATCGATGATTGTTTGTTAGAAAATGCTTCGCCTTATTTTGCAAATCAAATATCATTAGCTGTCATTGACGAAGTATTAAAATCTATTCAACAAATCGAAGAAGAAGTGAAAAATGAGAATGAAGAAATTAAAGATGATGAAGATTTTGCTGATGATGAAGAAAGTCTAAAGGAAGAAGATAATATTCCCAGTGGTGATGGATTTGATGATGATGGAGAACTAAAGTCGAAAGAATTAAATGTTGAAGATGAAATTCCAAGCGATTCGAATTTCGACGAAGAAACAGAAACAGCTGCTAATTCTGCGATGAAAGAACTTAAAGAAGATGAGATTCCAAGTAATTCAAACTTTGATGAAGGAACAGAAAGCAACACAACAAATGATGATGAAATACCGAGCAATTCAAATTTCGATGAAGAAACAGAAACAACAGAAAATTCTCCAATGAAAGAATACAAAGATGATGAAATTCCTAGTGATTCAAACTTTGACGAAGGAACTGAAAGTACAATAACAGAAGATTCTCCACTCAAAGAATATAAAGAAAATGAAGATGAAATTCCAAGTAATTCCGACTTCGATGAAGATACAGATAATAAAGAATCAGAAACAAAAGATGATGATATCCCAAGCAATTCTGACTTCGACGATGATGAAGATGTCTCAGATTTAAATCTAGAAGAAGATTACGATGCTTTACTTGAGGAAGAAGATATTAATCATGAATAAAATTGTTTGTTTATATAATTAATGAAGCATCAATGTAAGACATAATATTTTAATCTAGTTTTTATTACATTCACAGATCAGTCGTTTGTATCATTTGAGACTGGATTGGAGATGTTCAACAATTTGTGAATATCCGAATGTTTTTGCAACCATTATTGGAGTGTCACCATCATTGTCTTTAGCTTCTATGTCGATTCTTGGTGACTTTATCAGAGCAAGAACTGCATCCTCATTGCCATTCGATGCAGCAAGATGAAGCGCAGTTAATCCACTTTTATTCTTTACGTTTACATCGAAATTCGGGTTAAACAAAACGTAATCAATCAAAATAGCATCATCATTTCTTGCAGCATAATGTAAAATTGTCATTCCGTTGCCATCAGTGATAGAAACGTTTGTCTGTGGCAAAGCTAAAAGAGAAGCAACAAAATTTAATGCGCGGAATGCAGCAGCAATGAGTATTGGTGGCATGTCATTTCCATCTCTAAGATTCACATCGATTTTCGATGCAACAAGAGGAATAACTTCAGAAAAGTCAGACTGTGCTGACCAATGCAAAATATTCGATTGTTCGTGATCGCAAATAGTGCAGTCTGTTTTCTCGAAGCTCAACAACATTTTGATTGACTCAATCTTTCGTGTCTGTGCTGCCCATAACAATGGAGTCATGCCTCCGTTATCCTGTGCATTCGGATCAGCACCGCTTTCAACAAGAATTTTGACTAAGCCAGCAAAACCTCTTGATGCAGCAAAATGAAGTGGAGTCATTCCATCATTTGTCTTGTGTTCAAGATTAGCGTGTTTTGAGATTAAATATTTAACACTTTCTTCACTGTTCGTTTGCACTGCGTGATGAAGACAATTCCAGTTTTCATCATCTATAGCATTGACATCAACTTTTTCATTGTCAAGCAAGACTTTGATGACATCGATATAATTCTTTTGGCATGTCCATAATAATGCCGTCATTCCAAATCGGTGGGATTTGTTGACTTCAATTCCATCAATTTTAATGAGTTTTTCTACTAATGAACAAAATCCATTTTGTGAAGCATTCATTAAAGCCGTCATTCCTTCTTTATCAGCAATATTCACATCTGTTTTATCTGCCAAGTATTCGCCAGCATCTGGGCTGTACGTTGACGCAACCATCAAAGCTGTCCTGCCATTAGCATTAAGAGCATTCGCATCTTCTGTTTGTAAAGCGAATTCTATTCCTTTTACAAAACCACTTGATGCTGCCCTATGAACTAAATTCTTGTTTTGGCCAGAATCCAACAAACTTTTTGCAAGTTCAAGGTGATGATATTTCAAAGCAAACTCTGCAGCTCCATCAAAAGAAACTAAGCCCTTAAGTATATCAATTGTTTCTTTGTTGCCTCCAGCAGCTGCAAATTGAGAAATAGTGACATTGTTGCTGTCAACATTTGTCAAATCCGCTCCATTTTCGATCAATGACTTTAAGCACTTGTTTGAGCCATAATATGCGCAGTAGCTTGCTAACGGGCACTCGTTGTTTGTCAAAAACTGTCTCTCGAATACTGATGGTTGAACGTTTTGGTTAATATCGAAATTCTGCATTTGATAAACTTTTTGTAAAAGATTAACATCATCTCTCCTTAAGATTGCTTCGACTGTTTTGAGTTCTTTGTCATTACTTCTGAGTTTGCGGAGCAGTCTGAAGTCATTGGAGCCCAAAGCTTCCAAATTGAAGAAGAAATTTTGAATTGTTGGATACATTCCTGCAATTTTGTCTTCATTGTTGCTTATTTCGAATATTTGTTGGTTGTATTCTTCGCTTACTTCAGGAGCGAACCAAATAAAGACATCAACTAATAATCTATCTTGAACTTGTGGATCTGCTGAGTAATCGCAGATATATTTCTCTATGTCTTCTATTGTGACAACATTTATTGTGTATAATTCGTATAATAATGCAAGAATCGGATTTTTCATTGGCTGTGCTGAGCGTCTTGTTATAAAACGAAGAATTGTCAGTATAAACTGCTCTTTTTGATTATCATTTGTAATGATTTCGTGTAATAATTGCGCGTATTCTTTGATTAAATTTGGTCGATAAATTGTAGCATTGAGAATATCAAAAATACATTTTGAGAGATCTTTTGTAGCTTGTTCTAAGACATTTTTCTTGATTTCTTCTTTGTTCTGTTCATTTAAATCATAAATGAGATCGCAAAAGTAAGAACTCATCAATAAAAATGGCCATTTTACACAAGATTATGTATTATTTATTCCTATATTTATTATATCTTTGATATTTTTAATGTAATTCTTATGATTTTTTGACTTCACTTTATTGAATTTTTCATCATTCAATGATTAGACCATGACCGTATAAATTATAGATATATTTATAATGAATATAGCACTATTCATATGTTACACTTATGTAATATGATGATTTCAAAAATCAATTTAAATATCTTTATTTTCAAATTGGCACAATGAAGAACAGTCTATATTTAATTAGATTTAGATTAGATAAGTTAAAATTATTTAATATTTAATTGACTAACAGTAAAAGATTTATTATATAATATTATTCATGGAATTTGCTCATCAGATCCGTCAGCTTTTGTATTTCCTAGTTTCTTAGTGAAATAAAGAGCTCCAATAATAATACCAGCGACTGCAGCAATACCTAAAATAGCTCCTATTGAAATTCCAGCAATTTTGGCTGCGTTGCTAGATCCTTGTTTTGAATCATCTCCTGGCTTATCTGTACTATTTGTAGTTGGATCGCCATCATTCTTATTTCCTGAATCATCTCCTGGTTTATTATTATCTTTATCTGTTTCACCTGGTTTATTTTCTGGATTTTCTGTTTCTCCTGGGTTATCTCCTGGCTTATTATTATCTTTATCTGTTTCTCCTGGTTTATTTCCTGAGTTCTTATTTGGATCCTCTGTTCCACCTGGGTTATTTCCAGGATTTTCTGTTTCCCCTGGGTTATTATTTGGATCCTCTGTTTCTTCTGGTAGTAATGGTGGTTGTGTTATTCCTTGATCAATTTGATCTTTCGTGAGAACTCCGTATCTATCAGGAGTTTCTTCTGGCAAAGCATCAAGAGGAGTCAAACACTCTTCTTCGAAAGCTCTTGAAGATCCCAACTGTTCCTGGACCCGGTCTTTATCAATAGCTGAATATGTCGGCACCTTGAGCTGACATATTTTCTCTGTTCCTGAGAAAACATACATGCCAAACTTTGGTAATTTGCTCGGTAATCTTAGCGTTTGAAGATTTGTGCATCCACTTATTGATTCATCGCCAAACTCCAATAATGTGTCAGGGAAGAGGAGCTCTCTGACTTGGCAATTTCGAAATGCGCTGCTTTCGACTTTAACTAAAGATTTTGGAAGTGTAATTCTGTAGAGTTTTTCGGTGTTTTCAAATATTTTAGCTTGAATGAGTGTGAGCGAATCTGGTAATGTAATATATTCTAGCCACGGACATTGCGAGAATGCATAGGGACCAATTGATTGAACTTTTGAGGGAATTCTTAATTTTCTGATTTTTGTCTTGAAAAACGCTCTTTCACCGATAATTTCGAGATCTTTTGGGAGTTTAATCTTCTGAAGATATTCGCAGTTCATAAATGCGCGAGGATAAATTTTCGTTATTGATGAAGGAAGAGTTATATTAAGCAAACTCGTGCAACCAGAAAATAGATTAGCTGTCAGTTCTGTGAGAGGGCAGTTGAAGTCAATATGGCTTAAACTTGTGCAATCTTTGAACGCAGAGAAGCCAATATATGAAACTGATTGTGGAATAGTAATATTTTGGAGTGCTGTACATCCACAGAATGCATTGCTGCCAATAATTTGTAAGGACTCGGGTAAAATAATTGATGTTAATTGAGAACAGTCAATAAAAGCTTTATATCCTATTTCAGTTAATTGTGTAGCCGCCGAGCAGTCAACTGTTTGAACATTTGATCTTTCAAAAGCACTTTCATCAATGACTGTGCAATCTTGATTAACGATAACATCTTGGCACCCATTGGATGCTGTAAGAACAGTGTCGGTATATTCTGGTTCGCATGTATCTAGATTTAATCTAGATAGAGATAGTAAATAAACAAGCATTAATTTTTTTTGTAAACTAATGAAAATTTGTTGATTTTTGAAAAATATTTTCAAAAATTGTTTGAAAAATAAATTGAATGAAATAAATGCGAAATAGTTAATGTGTTTTAAAATAGATTTCGTTAAAATGTTATTTTCAATGAATTTTTTATATATATGATTTCTATAATATGTTGTCATTATTGTAATTATATTTTTGAATTTTAATGAAAATTCAATCAATAATCCTCTTTCAAAAAAATCAACGCAATCTATTAATAAATGAATCATTAATGAATAATAATAAAAATAAATTTTGAATGAACTTTTATTCAAATTATATGTGTTCATTATTATTTTTAAATTTCTAATCCTCATTACAAAAAAAATTGAATGAAATATTCAAAAATCAAAAATATTCAAAAATCAAAATTCCAATATCATTTTTATCATGCTATTTTATCTTATAAATGCAATAATAGCTGCTGCAGAACAGCCACTTTATCTTACTCCAAGAACTACTAAGTACTACACTACGCCCAATATTCCAGTTTGGGATATCGATATCGAACAATTTGAACAAGTTTTACTTGCTAAACCAGCAGATGGCGCCAAAGTCAAGATTGTTTTGCCTGATTACAACACTGAGTATCAAGAATACGAAATTGAGCAAGTTCCGTTATTTGAATTTGCGACAAGGAAGAAGTATCCAGGTAAATTGTTTGCATTTCGAGGAAATAAAGTTGGCAACAAAGAAGAACTATCGAAATGGATCCAGGTAAATTGTTTACTGCTTCCAATCATTGAAAGTTTATTACGTTGATCATGAAGAAACTATCGAAATGGATCAAAAACCAAATGGTATTACTATATATGTACCTTTTAGACGTACTAACGCGCGTTCACTTAAAGAACAAAATTTAACTGATAAACTTCAGCATAAGCATTTCTGCCATGTTCATAGAGAGGCTGGATCGCAGCTGCCAGATCCGGGCTTGTCATTTAATACAGACTTCGATAAATTTATGGATGATATCAAAGTTTTCAAATTTCTTCCTTTTCCAACTAGATCATATTCCAAAGCCCTAAACACAGCAAAAGGCTTACAATTAGATGGACTTAGTGATGATGTTTTTAGCTCTACAGCCCTTTATGTCCTTTATTTGAATACAATCTATCTCCCAGTTCTCTCCACTCGTTTCGAAATGCAATTAGACTTAAATATGACTACTCTTCAATAAGAATCGCAAGAAGCAAAGAATAAATCTTGATCCCTCCAAAACCAAAGACTACGATATTGATAATAAAGTCTTGGATTTCGCAAGCAACTATTTTGATTTGAAAGATATCGATCTTAGCGTAATGTTCGCAAACGGTCTTTCACAGGGCTTGGCTGTTCTCAAAGGTATGACTCCAAACAATCCTAAAAGGGCTGGAGCCTATGTTCTTGATTGGTTCGTAGAATGTAGACAGTTCCCAATTATTCTTGCTCACGAAATCGGCCACATGTTAGGTACTGACCATGCATTCCAATATGAATATCCTGTTCGACAAAACGTCATGGAGGCAACAGAAGTCGGTTCTGGCGTTACTATTATGTCTTATCCAGGAAGAACGACATTTGATGATGTCCTAAAGGATAATCTTCCTTATTTCACATGGACGTCAAGCAAGCTCATGATTCAGACCCTCCTTGAGAATGATCAGATCAAGACCGTTCTGAAGAAGAACAGGAAGCCAGTCATTGGAAACATGAAATATCGTTATTATATTCCAACTGGTACAGCTTTCTTACTCAATGGAACTGCAACTGATCCTGATGATGATGTTCTTTATTATCTTTGGGAACAGTCGGATCCATTTACTCAATTAGTCAACCATGGCTCTTTCGGTCCAAATTTGGAATCTGGCGCTCTGATATGTAACTACGAACCGGTCCTTGAATCGCACAGATTTGTCCCAAGACTTGATAGAATCAAAGCTGGAAAATTGACGGATTCGGCACCAAATATAGAGGCATGGGAAACTGTTGCTAACGTGCCAAGAAACATCACCATGGCTTTTGTTGTTCGCGACAGAAAACTATTGAGCGGCGAAGCTGGAAACACTGCTGTTAAGATTGTAGAGCTAAAAACCGTCCAAAGCGAACCATTCAAGATCTCATCATTCAGCCATTCAGAAACATTGAGTCGAGGATCAACGCACACTATCTATTGGACTGTCGGAAGTACTGCAGGTGAATAAATTAATACGAAGACTGTAACTATTAAGTTCGCAGTTGATGGTGAACACTTTGATCATGTTCTAGCTCAAGGTGTTCCAAATACTGGTTACAATGCCATCAATAGCTACAACACAAGGAAGAATTATGATCCAAGGCGATGATAATATATTCATTGCTATCAACACAGGAGATATTACACTGAATTAATAATTGTTTACAAGCTATGTATCATTCTAGAGTAAATTAATGCATGTATATTTAAGAATCACAAAATATAGCAATGTGCTTGAAATCAGGAACTGTGAGAGGGAGTTTGACAGCTTCATGATGACCATAAATTGAAGCACAAATCAAAGCTGTATCATTGATAATAGTTTTTGCATTGACATTTATTCCAGGAACTGTGAGAAGGAATTTGACATCTTCATGATGACCATATCTTGAAGCTAAAATCAAAGGTTGATCAACATTAAAAATTGCGTTTTGAGGATAAAAATTAGAACATAATCATATTTCTTATAGAACAAACCGAAGATATTGCTTCAAATGTTACAATGAGATAAAATTATTTATTACATTCTATTAGACATCAAAACGTTACTTTTGATTTACAAGTATTCAATTCTTATGAAATAATGATATCAATACTTTCACTATCCCGCTGAAAAATAGCATCCCTATGATGTGTATATATTACTGTATAAATATGGCGTTTCAATTTTAAGGTTTTTGGTTCAGGCTCTTCTGAAACAATACTTAAAAAATATTAAAGATATTTCCAAAATTTTTCAATATTTAGTCATTATTCATTATAAAGATTTGATATTTATACTCAAAAACACATAAAATAAAGAAAATTTATCGGTAACAAAAAATATTCGTTATTTTTCGAAAAAAAACTCGATGGCGCAGGTTGAAGACGACATTGAAGAACCAGAAATATACGATGATGAGCAAGAGGACCTTCCACCAAAATTCCCTAAAGTGTCAGCTTCCGCAGAAGTTAAGCTAAATAAGCAAGAAAATAAAAATTCACTTTCAGCAAGCGGACTTAGCGACATACAGAATGTTCGTGCAGAACTAACTTCACAAGTACAAATCATGCAACAACAACAAGAAGTAAAAATGCATTCTTTAGAATCACAAATTAATGAAATGGAAAAGAAATTACAACCTGATATTCAAAAACTCGAGCATTCCCAGGAGGAAGCTAAAAATCAACTCAATAGAGTTCGTGATCGAATCGCACAAATGGAAAATGAAGATATCAACCCATTGCAGCGCCAATATGATGCTTTAGCTGCTAATTTCGAAAGGTTTGTTAGAATGGACGTCGAAAATAAACTTAAACCGATGCAAGATGATGTTAAAGCAAGTAAAGCAAAATTAGCAGATTTAACAGCAGCAACAGACACAAACATGGCAAGATTAGATGAATCTATCAAAGCAATTGCCGAAAAAGTCGAAACTACATCAGATAATCTCAAAAATCAACGATCAAAAATTTCATCTCAGTTTGACGAGCTTGTTCCTAAAGTTGGACAATTGGAACATAAAGTTCAGCTCTTAAGCAACCTTATTGAAGACTCTCCACAGATCAGCGCTGGAACATCAGGACTTAAAACACAATTAAACAAAACACAGCAAATTCTCACGAATCTCACAGAAGAAGTCATTCCAACAAGAATTAATGAGACTAAGGATCAGTTTGAAGATGCTATAAACCAATTAAATGAATATTGTAAAAAGCGAATTTCAGATATTTCAGTAAAACTCGATCAGCTCAAGAAAGAGAACGAAGCAGTCACAGAAAACAGGCGCAAAGCCCACGAAACTATGACAACATTAATACAAAGCTCACAAGATACAAAAGAAAAACTCAAAAATTTGCAAGACACCATAAAGTCGCGAATATCTAAGCTAAACTCAGAGATGGAGGCCTCACTCAATGCCACGTCAGAGAGCGCGAAGGACCTCAACTCTGAGTCCCAAAACGGAGAAACAGCAATAACAGCAGACGTTGATGAAGAAGTTTCAAACAGGAAGAAACAAGTAATGCTTGCGATAAGAAAACTCCAAGAAAACATGAAGAGAGACTTCGGTCACGCGGAACGAGCACAGACTCAGTCTCTTCAGAAACTCAACGAAATCAAGGATTCCATAGAAGGAGAACATAATTGCGTCGGCAGATTGAAAGACGTGAGAATGAAACTAAAAACAGCCATCGAAACAATACAAACATATAATGCGGCGCGAATTGAAGACGACCAGAACGGAATTTCGCCTCTACAGATAGGCGCGAGGCTGCAGAACATAGAGAAGAGGCTGCTAGAGACAGAAGAAAGACTCGCGAAGTTGGACGGAAAGAAATCAAACGGAAAAGCTCCATATGTTATTAAAGTCGCTGTGGAAAAAATCGATCCGCTTCCTGAAGTTCCTAAACCTTCTTCCCTGCCTGGAGCGAGGAAGAGGAGACTGAGAAATGATGAAGAAGAGGACGAAGAAATGGTTTCGCAAAATGATAAATTACAAAATAAAAAATCATCGCAAAAAGATGATGACAATAAATCTCAGAATGGAGAAACACCGGCACAGAAGGATAAAACGCCATCAAAAGATGATAATGAATCGCAAAATGAAGAAACTCCACAAAAGAAGCCAAAAAAAGCTACCAATGATGATAATAAGTCTCAAAATGGAGAAAGTCCAGCAAAGAAGGATAAAACTCCAACAAAAGAAGATAATAATGAAAAAACTCCTCAAAAGAAGCCAAAATAACCTGCTAATGATGATGAAGATGAGCCTGTTGATAAACCGAAAAAGAACAAACAAAAAACAGCTGAATAATATTGTTTCTTAATTATAACTTTTATATGATAAAAACTGTGTTTTCATTGTAATGTAATAATAAATATTTCTTTTTTCACATACAAAATCATCCAAATTTTCCAATAATTAATTTGATATTTTTTAATTTTTCCATTTCTCAAAATTGGAAATCATTTTTGTAATATAACAGCTAAATTTGAAAATCTATTAATTTAAAGTGAACAATTAATAAATAAATAATTTCAAAAAATTTATTAAATCAAGCCTAAATATGATGTGAAATTAATTCCTTTTCCAAATACTATCATGATTTTAATACTCGATTATTATAATTCATAAATTTCAGATTCAAAAAAAAATATATTCATGAATAAAATGTATTGAATTGGAGAAGAATTTGTGTGGTTACAAGAGTTTTGCTAAAAGAACATTTAGATATGGATAAAAATATAAAATACAAATTAAAAGAAATTAGAACCGACAAGTTTCTGTGGAATCTGAGGTAATTTGAAAGTAATCTTTTTCGCAGGTTGTTGTTGGTTCGTATCTTCTTGCTTTTTAACAATTGTAGTGTTGATCAATTTGAATGGCAATTGGTCAACTTTTTCTGGGATCTCAACTAACTCTGTATCGAACAGTTCGATGAATTGCTCGTGCTGAGGGCTTGACTTAGCGTTTGTAAATCTTCGAAATTCGTCGAAAATCGCTGATAAGCTCCATCTTTGAAGGCGTCTTAAGCAGCCAATGACTGTTCCTGTTCTGTGACGACCGAGGTTGCACATAACAAGAATTGGATATGCTTTTGGATTGAGTAAAGAATGTAATGCATCAATAACTAACTGCTCTGATACGCGTTGTGTTACGGCTGTAGTTTCCTGTCCCGATATTTGTTTTAATTCTATGTTATGCTCTTTTAAAAATTCGAGAAATAAAACTGATGGTGCATCCAATGGTAAATAAATTACAGTTTTGAGATGCAATGTCTGTAGGAATGGAAAGTTCATATCACTTGGCACGGCTGACCTATATAAATCAGGCTCGACGTAGCCAAAGTTTGGTGGTGGAATCAAAGTCATTAATATATTTTTGTCAAAACCGTATATTTACAAAATTATTTGACAGTTTACGTGTCAATAAATTTCAGCACTTAACCAAAAATTTACTTGTCAAATTTCGATATTTACATGACAGTTTATATGTCAGTATTATCTTATCTTTACATGGCAAACTGGTTATTTACATGTCAAATATACTCGAATTGAATAATTTATATGTCAAAATTACTAATTTCCATGATTAGCAAATTAGAAGTAGGAAGTGAGAAGATTCTTACATGAATTTTCCCCATATTTGGAATGTATGTAGGTATATCCTTTATGATAAATATTATAGAAAATCTTAAGCAATTTGAGCAAGTTACATGTTTATTTTTAAATTGTAATATGATTTTGAAATTTTTATTTGTCAAATTATTGATATTGAAATGTTTATTTGTCAAATTGTAAGATAATTTACGTGGCATATAATTTATTAATTGAATATTTTACATGTCAATTATTATTGATTTACGTGTCAATTGTCAGAATCGAATATGGATGACAAAGCATTGCATCAGTCGATTTCACAGATAAACATGGATCAGGAATTGTCTTTAGGAAGTACTTGGGTGACTTTCGAGGCAAACTCTGGTCAAATCAATATATTTCTTGTTTTAACTGAATTCAACTTATATTTATTCAACAAAGACGACAAAAACGACAAAATGAACATATTTGGTGTGTACTCATTGTTTGATATCAAAACAATTGAAATTCCTAATATGTCGAATTTTTCAATTTCATTTGCAGATAAATACTTGAAATTTTCTGGTGAGGACATTGCGTTCTTTCCAGATTTAATACATAAACAGCTTTTGCTTCTTCTATTACCCATCGAAATGCCAACAATTAAAGGAAAAGTTTCAAAACCAGGTACAAACATGAAACACAATGTAAAATATATGTCTGTTTTACTCAGACTTCGTGGCAAGCTGAAATTAATTAACAGATATCCGCCTCAACAATTTATCGACGATTTACAAGCATATCTTAAGACAGAACCGTCAGAATTCGTTGTAAATCAGTTCAAAGATATTGATAATTACATAGATTCTATTCTAGAAGCGGTTGAAATTGAGCCAATGATTATTAGTTTAAATTTCACAGGGAAACAAGTATTAAATCACTGGAATAATCTTTCGGTTTTCATCAGAAATAACACTACTATACAGAAAATTGTGATTTCGGAGGAAATCAACAGAGGATTTATCGAATTTTGCGCATCACTCTCCAAAAACTCAAATTCGAAGCTGAAAAGAATAGAATTCAAGAATGTTTCTTTTTCACCAGAACATATTGAAGCATTAGACAAAGCAACGCAAAAGCATCCATTTTTATATTTAATGTTCGATTCTTGCAATTTTACTGATTCAGCACAAAAGCTTACCAATCTTATAGTCAATAACACTGAGTCAAGCAGCAATTTGATATCATTGCATATGTCTTCGATAAATCTCAGCAAAATTGACATTGGGAGCTCAATTCGCAATCTTCAGTATGTATCATTGCGTGGATGTTGCATAGAAATCTCATCATTATTTGAAAATTTCAAAAATACGAAAATAATTTTTGCTGATTTTTCAAACAATCGATGTTCAGTTCCTTTGAGTGATTCTATGTCATTTCCATCAACATTAGTTCATCTATGTTTGAATGACATCGCTTGGTCAGGCTCCAGTCTTGCTATGATTTTTAATTCAGCTGGAAATTGTAAACTTCATATGAGTCTATCAGTTGCTAATGCTCAGATGCTTGAAGACGACTGGATATCATTCTTCAATCTCATTGAATTAACACCAAGTTCCAATTTCCATTCTATCTGCTGGCATAGAAATCCAATCCACTACAAGCTTTGCCGATTTTTCGCAAGATTAAAGCACCTCAAATTCCTTTCACTCTCTGGATGTAAGATTCCTTCTGATGGTTGCGTACAAAAATTAATTTCTAGTTCTAAATCTCTCAGTTTCATTGATATTCATGGAACAAACGATTCAAAACTCGGTAATGAAATCATATCTATACTTAGATCGTTCAAAAATTCAAAAGTTGAATCGATTGATATTTCTAACAATAATATTCCTTCTCTTGCTGTTCCAATGATAGCTGACCTAATAATGTCTCCTACAAAACAATTTATCATATGTAATTTAGAAAATCTCGATATGACAAATTATTCATCAATATTAAATAATCAAGAATTAAAATCCAAGACGTTGACGACGACGTTTAATGACTACGCATATGGAAGCTTCGTGCAGAGCACAACTCAGTTATTTGTAATTGAAGATTCTGAATTCATTGTTCAATATTGTAAGAACGACACATCATTGCCGATCCCAGATGAGCCAGAATACCAAATTGTGAAGGGTGCATTCTTGTTCGGAAAAGATTTCTGGGATATCAACAAAATTGAGCACTTGAAGAAGAAATTCTCAAACTCAGAACGCCAAGTTATATCTTGGGACTTGAATCTCTCGGAATTGCGGATGATTGACACTAATTCCTTCATCCAAGAACTAGAAAACAACTTCGATTTAGAAACATTAGGAAAGAAACTTAGAAACTGCTGGTGAAATATTTATACTATTTTTGTTTGTTTGTTCGTAAAATATTCATTTGTAAAATAATACGATGATACAAAGAGTTAATTTTCTATGTAATCATCTGTTGAGATTAATTATAAAGAAAACTTATAACATGATGATAAATTTCAGAGTTTGAATGTTTTTGATAAATTTCATATGCAATGCTTGACTATCATCGTTTATATGATGTCGAAACACTTTTGCCTAATGTCTTTATATAATTGTTTTTATTGAAGCCAATTCTTCGTAATCATATATTGGAGGACGGTGATACTCGTCAGCTTCATTGACTTTTGAACCATGCTCTACCAGTTTTGCTTCATTGACTTCAACACCATTTCCCCATGCAGCATCAAATAATGGAGTTCTGTCATCTTCGTCTTTTGCTTCAAGATCTGCACCAAGCTCTACCAATTTTGTAATGGCTTCAACACTATTACGCTTTGCATCTTCAAATAATAGAGTTCGTAAATGCTCGTCAGCTGCATTGACATTTGCACCAAATTCAATCAACTTTGCGATGGCTTCAGCATTATCTTTACTTGCAGCTTCCATTAATGGAGTTTTGCCATAATCGTTAGGTCTTTCGATATCTAAACCAAGTTCTACTAATTTTGCAATGAGATCAACATTATTTGCGCTTGCAGCTTTAAATAATAGCATTCTACTATCAATGTCCTCTATATTTTAAATATCGATATTCAAAGCTAAACTTAAACTGTAATTAATAAGTTCTTGGATTTGAAAATCAATTCTATCTAATGACAAAACAGTCATGTAAATGTTTTTCTGTCATTGTAATGTTTTTGAATCATTTTGCCATGTAGATTGTTTTCTGTAAGTGTAAAGTATATACATAGTTTTGTCATGTAAATATTTTTCTGTCAGTGTAAAGTCTTTACATTATGTCATTTTTCTTTAACGTACAAAAAATAATTCTTTCAAATTCGAAAATTTTTAGTTTTTTCGCCATAATATAGTCAAAGGGTTCCATTTCTCCAATAAAAACTACTTTACATTTCACCTCATAAAAAATATAAAAAAAAATGAGCAATCAGCCGCCGAAGATGGGGATAAGAGCCACCCCATCTGAGAGCAGCTTCAACCTGGCGATGCGTGATGAGATCAACGACAAGCTTCAGGACACTTTTGACGACTTAATCGAAGATAAAATTCAGGCGATTAAGCTTAAGAAACAAAACGAAGAATTAACGAAGTCCCTAGATAAATATAAAACCATCAACCATAAAATAAAAGCTGAACTCGTCGAAAAAAACAAAAATTTAAATCTTGTTTTAAATCTTTTCGATATTCCTGATCAAATTTCACTCGAAGATCTCGAAAAACTCGTTAAGTCAATGAAAATTCACAGCGATTTGTACAGTTTGATTGCTAAAGAATTTGGTGACAAGCCTACACTGAACAAAGACTATGCACCAATAATTGCCAAGCTTTTAGTGCTGTCTGCCTCGTTAAAAGACAGCCTGAAAACTGATGAAGGTGAAATTCCAGGAACGGTGAATAAATTATTAAATGATAACAAACTACTGCTCAGACAGCTTAGTGAGATCTCTCTTGCTCTTGGATGCAAGCAGTCAAATGCTGCTCTCGCAGCTGTTAAGAGTTTAATCCAATCTAAAGTAGAAATCGAAGCTTTAAATCAACAATTATCGAATCAGCTTAAAGATATGACCGTCAATTCAACAAAAAGCATATCTTCTCTCCAAAAAGAACGAGATTCCTTGAAATTACTCAAAAATTCGATTCTAACAGACTTAAACTTAGATTCAGAAAATTTAATCTTGCCAACTGTCAAAGATTTACTCCAAAAGCAGCAACTTTTGAGGTCAGCGTCGGCCAAACTCGGATGCTCTTACGATGATTTTGATAACAGATTTGCAGAAATTGTTAAAGATTATCAATCAATGAAAAATCGTCAAAATGAGATCATTAAATCACTTGGAACGAGCCCACAACAGCTTGTATCGTCCGTTGAAGACATTTTGAAGCAAAAACAAAAACTTGAAGAAATCTCGGCGAAACTTAAAGAAGACATCAGCAAATCGAGTAGCAAGCTATCTACAGTTCAGGACGAACTCAATCAGCGCCTTAATATCATTAAAAACTTACAAAACGAAAGAGAGCAATTATCTAACGAAATTAAACGTTTAAATGAAGAAGTAGTTGAAACAAACAGACAAAAACAAGAAACAGAAACAATGTTGAATACTACTAAAGCAAAATTACAGCAAAATGAAAACTTGAAACAATTAATGCAGTCAGAATACGATTCTTCGCGTCAGCATGCTAATGATCTCGTTGAGAAGCTTACAGCTGATATAACAATGAAGTCTGATGAAGTCGGCAAGCTGAAATCACAAGTATCTGAATTCCAAACTAAACTTGCTCAATCTGAAGCATCAAGACAAACATTGCAAACGACTCAAGAAGCCACAAGAAAGAGAACAAATGAGCTTATTGACAATTTGCACAAAGATATCAATGCAAAAGCAGATGAAATTTCGAAACTTCAAGATAAAACATCAAACTTGCAGCGTGAAAACGAAGTAAATCAGGTCAAACTGCAGCAATCTGACATTCAAATCAAATCTCTCACAGAAGATTTAGTTTCTACTAAAAAGAAACTAAACGAAACAAACGCGAAGATGCAAACAGATTTAAACGCTAAAGACAAGGAGATATCAAGACTCCAGAGTCAGATAGAATCAATGACTAAATCCAATGAAAATCTGAATAATCAAATAAATAATCTTGAATCTAGGACAAAACTATACGAAAAGGATGCTAAAGCATCACAAGAAACACAGAAAGAACTCACCAACAAGCTTTCCAGCGAAATTGCGCAGAAAACTGAAGCAATTACTAAACTACAAGTTGAATTAACTGATTCCAAGCGTAAACAAGCCGATGCAGCTAATTTACTGGAGCAAACATCAAACCAGCTCAAGATCTTGCAGTCCGAATACGAAGCAGCGAAGAAGATTCACGCGCAAGCAATAAAAGACTTGCAAACAGAAAGCAGCGAAAAAACTCAAGAAATCGGTCGATTGATGAACGATTCAGCTTCTCTTAAGCGTGCGCAGATAGCCTTAGAGAACGCTAAACAGTCATTGCAGGCTGAATACGATGCATTCCAGCAGCATAATGGTGAAATCATCGAATCATTGAAGCAAGAAAATTCTGCGAAAGTTTTGGAAATCGCGAAACTTAAATCTGAGAACGAAGGACTAAAGAGAGTCAACGAAGACAACGGATTGAAGATCAAAGATGATGAGTCTGCAATTAATTTGTTGAAATCAGATCTTGAAAACACAGAACAAAGAAATTCCGAGATAATTCAGAAATTAACAGATGAAATTGGTGAAAAGAACAAAGAAATCATTAATCTCACAACAAACATCTCCGACTTATCACGTCAGAACACAGAGCTCAATGCACAGATTGCCACACTCAAGAACCAGATGTCACAGAGCGAAGCAATGCATAAAATGCTTCAGAACGAATTCGACTCGTCAAAAGAAGGAACTCAAGCAATTTTGGCGAAAGCTATTGAAGAGAGCTCAGAGAAGACGAGAGAAATCAACGAGTTGAAGATAGAACTGTCGACAACGAATGGTAAAAACGCTCAGTTGGCTGCTACAATCGAATCAATGAATTCGCAAATGTCAATTTTAACAAACGAAAATGACAAACTTAAGAAAGACAACAGTTTATCGTCAGAACAAAACGAAATCAATGTCAAAGAAATTAACGATTTGAAAGAGAAACTAAGCAGAGCTGCATCAGAAAACGTTGTCAAAGACTCAATGCTGCAAGAAAACGAGAAAATAATCAATGACTTGCAAAACAATTTGTCTAAGAAAGAACTGGCAATCAAACAATTGCAAGACCAGATGAGAAAGAACGAAAGCGAAATAGCAAGCATGAAGGCAACGCTCGAAGACCAGAAAGCAGCTGCCAATCATGAGATAATGGTCCTCAAAAACGCATGTGACGTCAAGGATCAACAAATTGCATCATTGAATGAACACGTTTCGACAATAAACGAGAGTTCTTTGGGTTTGGTATCAGAGCAAATCGCAGAGAAGCAGAAACTCGCTGGCCAAGTCGCTTTGATGACGGAAGACATCGCGAAAATCACTGCGCAGTTGCAGGTTGAAAAGAACGACAAAGCCAAGCTTTCGACAGCATTATCTGACAAGCAGGCGCAAATTGAGTCTCTGCAGAATATCATTGACGAGCAGAACTCCAATATACAGAAGAACGCGAAGAAAATTGCTGAATTGCAGGCTGACATTGGAAAGAACAAGATATCTCATGAAAATGAAATCTCTGAAATGAAACTAAATCACGCGAAAGAAATTTCTGACATTAAAGCTGAACACATCAAAGCTAGAACAGATCTTGACTCAAGTTCAAAGAGTGCAATAGAACTACTCAAGAGTGAGCACAAGAAACAGCTCGAAGCTCAAAATGAAGCAGCTCAGCAAAAACTTGACAAACTCGTTGAACAGCAGCAACAAACTTTGGCTGAAAAACAGCAGGAAATCTCAGATCTCAAAGAAAAATACCAGCATGAAATCGCTGACATTCAGATGGCTTTTCGCAATGAGATTGATACCCTCAAATCAGAAAACGCCAAAGAAATCAACGAATTAAATGACAAGCATCAAAAAGAAATTTCCGATCTACAGATTTCTTCTAGAAATGAAATCAACGAACTCAAGAAGGCTAAAATCAAAGAAATTGCTGAGATCAATGATAACCACCACCAAGAGTTGATCGCTTTGCAGGAATCATCGAGGAATGAATACAATAACCTGCAGAATGCCAAGATTAAAGAAATCGGTGAAATTAATGACAAACATTCGAACGAACTCAAAGAAATTCAACTCAATCTCAGAAATGAAATCGATGAAATGCAAGAACAACATGCTAAAGAAATTTCTGACTTGAATGATAAGCATCTACAAGAAGTCACAGCGCTTCAGGCTAATCACAGAAAGGAATACAATGCTTTGCAATCATCGAAAGCAAGAGAAATTGCTGACTTGAAGGAAAAGCATCACCAAGAAATTCTGGATATGCAAAACAACATGAGAGAAGAGATTAGTAACATGAATGCTGCTAAACAGAAAGAGATTGCTGAACTCAAACAGAAGCATCGCGGTGAAATAGAAGCACAGCAAAATACATCGCGAGCAGAAAATGAAAGAAATGAGGCTGAAATGCAGAAACTCAAGGAGAAGCATCTCAAAGAAATCTCAGATATTCAAAACTCTTCGAGGAGCGAAATCGATGACATCAAGGCTGCAAAGCTTAAAGAGATCAGTGACTTGAAGGAGAAGCATAGATTGGACGTTGAATCAATACAAATCGCAAACAGAGCAGAAATCGATTCAATAACAACAGCAAATGCAAAAGAAATTCAAGATTTGAACGAGAAGCATCATAGAGAAATTCTTGCGATGCAAGCTTCAAGCAGGGCTGAGCTTGATAACATCCAAAAGACAAAACAAGCTGAAATTAATTCATTGATGATGCAGAGACAAAAAGAAACAAATGAAAGTGAAAAAATCAAGAATGATCTTACGAACAAAGCCACCCAGCTTGAGATTGAGAACTCAACATTGAAGTCCAAGATGCAGTCAATATCTCAACAAATCAGAGACACATCAAGAGAACTCTCTGAAATGCAGAATGAATTCGATAACAGGTCAAAGATTTACGACGATAGTTTGGCAATTTTAAGAAACTCATTAGAAAAGATCAGAATCATTCTTGGTATGCCGCAATCATCTACACCACAAGAAATCGCTGAATCCGTTGATAATCTCATGAAGAACTTCGCCAAGCATCAGCTTGAAGTCTGCAGAGCCCTCGAAATTCCTAAGCGTTCTCCACTCAAAGAAATTCGCGGAAGAATCAGCGAACTTAATTCATGCGCGAACTCCGTCAGAGATATTTCAACAAGTTTCGGCATCTCTGGATCTCCGCGTGCTATAAGTGATCATATCAGATCTCTTCAAGGAGTTTGCAAGAAACTGGAAAGTGAAGTAAGAAAACGTGACACTCAACTCTCAAGCATTGCTATTTCTGTTGGTGCTCGCGATCCAGCAGATATCGAGGAACAAATTCACACCATTGTCGACGAAAATGAGTCATTAAGGACCGAGATAGATGTGAGCCAGATGAACAATAAATCGATTTGCGCTACACTGGGAGTGGAAGATGATACAAATGTCGACAGATTCATCGACAAAGTCATCAGAGAAAAGAACTCGATGGCAAGATCAGCAAAGAAACTCGCTGACTTGGTTGGCGTCGAATATGATGAGAATGATCAAAACAACAGCTCCGCAGTTGTCTACCAAAGAGTTGCTGCGATGCAGAGAACTCAATCACAACTTGAAAAGATTCTCGGAACAGACCAAATCGAAGATACAGTCGATGAATTGCACAAACAAAGCGAAGAACTTAATTCGATATTCAAGCAGAATGATGAGGAAGGCAGTGTTGTTTACGCGGCAAGTTCTCAGAAGGAAGCTGTTTCTCAGCTTTTGTCTAAGAATCAAAATCTTTCAACACAAAT
The DNA here is from genome assembly GCA_008369845.1 of Trichomonas gallinae. Classification (NCBI taxonomy): domain Eukaryota; phylum Parabasalia; order Trichomonadida; family Trichomonadidae; genus Trichomonas; species Trichomonas gallinae. Next base: position 25,297 of record MRSU01006691.1, read on the forward strand.
CAACGAAATCGGAAACCTCATGAATGTTCAGTCATTCGGTGATATTAAACGTGGCATTCAGTTCTTGATCGCAGAGAACGAAAGATTGTCTCAATTAGAAGCAGATAGCGCTAAACTCAGACAAGAAATCGCAGACATAATAGATGAGCCAGGAATTTTGGATACAACGAACAATGAAGCTGTTTTAGCTGCAGTAAGAGAAATCAAATCTTCTCAATTAGCAGTCAAAGAATCATTGGATGGACAGAACAAACTGCTTTCTAAGGCTCTTGGAGTCAAAGGAAGGACACCTGAGTCACTCGCGAAAGCAATCATTGAGCTAAGAAAGCGCGAAAAGGAAACGAAAGATTTGCTGCAGAGGCATAATGAGATGACATTTGGAATCGCTAAGATGCTTGGAATTCAATATGAAAACGACAAGCAAACTTACGGAGAAATCGAATTAGCAGTTGGCAAATTATTGAGCAGCACAAACATCCTCAAAGACAAGATAGGAGAAGCAGTTGGCCTCGCTCCATCATTGAGAGAAGCTCCATCAATTGCAAATGAAGTCAGAAAACTCAATGAAGCTGCAAAAGACGCTGATTCTCTTCGCAAAGTTGTAGGAGAGCTCGAAAAGCACAAACAAGAGCTTCAGAGGATCGCTTTCAGACCGAAGAAGAGCTCATCAGCTCAAACAGATCCACTGAGAGATGAAATGTCGCCAATTATTCATCAACAAGCAGAAGAACTCAGAGAAGCGAGAAACTTAATTCACAAACAAGAAAACGAATACGCGAGATCAGTTGAAGAAGTCACAATACTCAAGAACGCCTTGTCTTCTATATACGATGCCATAGGAAGTGGCGTTGGAACTCCAAGAGAAGCTGTTTACGAAATAGGAAGACTTAGGATGTCCCAGAAAGATTTGTCGAAGACAGTCTTGGAATACCAGAAGGTGCCAATTCCCGCCTCGGCGCTTTCTGAGTATCAAAAAGCACAGATGGCTCATTTAGTGGCACAGTCAGACAAATTATACAGACAAACAACTAATTTGAAAGAGCAGGTTACTCCAGGAAAAACACCAAAGACAGCTTACAGCATAGCTACAAGAGGAATGATGGATACTCCTAGGAGATCACCATTAAGTCAGAGAAAGTATCAAGATTTTTAATCTTTTTTGTTATTTATTTTAAACGAGAAAATTATTCATTTATATCAAAACATCTTGAAAATTAACATCAAATTCCATTCTTCACATAACAAAATCACAACAAAATTCAATCAATATTTAATTTATATTAAGAACAAACTTGCTAGACAGTTTGTGTACATTTGCATAGTTATTTTGATGGTTATTTCTAGTTCAATATGAGATTTTTGATAATTTTTAAAAATCTGTTTTTTGGATGATTCCATGAAGTAAAATGAAATTTGCTAGAAAAAACGGAGCTGTAGCTAAAGTTCGAATTTTTAAAAAACAATATTTAATTTTGAAATTAAAAGCTAAATGATTGCGAACAAAGAACAAAATAAGCACAATGGGTTTAGCATCTGCATCCCTGTTTGCTTGTTGTTTCACTCGGTTTATTATCAAGTTCACCAATTGTAGCTGGGGCGTTGGAAATCGATATGTCTCCTGTTTTAATGCCATCGTAGATAGCTTTTGCGACTTGGTAGAAACATTCGTTAATATTGCTTCCGGTTTTTGCAGAAGATTCGATATATTGAAGGCTGCGACCTTCTGAAAATTTCCGAATTTCATCTTGTGTGATGGTTCTGGCGTCTGTCAAATCGGATTTGTTGCCAACTAAAATCATATGTGCTTTTGGATGGCAATACTGGCTCACATCTGAGATCCATTCTTCTAATTTTTCGAAAGAAACGTGGTCTGTTAGAGAAAAAACGAGTAACACGCCGATTGCATTTCGATAATATGCTTTACCGACAGATCTGTATTTTTCTTGGCCCGCTGTATCCCAAATTTGAAGCTTGACTTGGTTTCCGTCAATATCGAAGAGCTTGGTCATGAACTCCACACCAATTGTTGTTTCTGGATTCGAAATGAAGTCTCCACGACAAAGTCTGCGAACTATTGATGTTTTTCCGACGTTGCCGTTTCCAACGAGAAGGAATTTGAAAGTGAGACGAGCCTGTTGCTGCTGCTTCGAAGACATACTTCGTAAATAGGCTAAAATAGGGGCCGAAAAAAATAAACGGGGATTTAATTGGGAAAATTCTGTGAAATTCTCAAAATATGATTCACTAACATTCAGGGATGAAAATTTTGAGGAAATTTCTTAATTTATTGTTAATAGGAAATTTGTCGTGTAATGTGTCGTATTTCGGAAATAATTTGTCATGTAATATATTATATTATATATTATATTATATATTATATTTTATATTATATTTTGAGAATAATTTGACGTGTAATGTGTCATATTTCATAAGTATTTGCCATGTAATGAGAATAATTTTAATTAAATTTGTCATGTAAAGTTGACTTATAAGGTTAATCTATAATCATGAAAATTGATTAAATTTAAAGACTAACAAACATCATAGACAGAGATATTTGGTTCTATCGAAGCGTATTATCATTCAAATTGTTCAATTTTGGAAATCAAATTATCTTATTACTGATATCGTTTTTATGATGAAATACTTGTTATAATTTCATATTTGTGATGTAACGCAGAATATTATAATATAAACAAATCAATCTAATTCTAATATATCAGCATTAGTTATAAAGATAATGTGAATTTGATTACTTTACATAATTTTTACATTAATTTTGGTTTCGCGCTTTTCAAACACAAGTCAATATTTGCGAATCTTTCATCTGCTGATGCAGGTTTGACAAAAACAAGTGAAAAAACAGGATCATGAGTCAATGTCGCAAAGTTTGCCCTCTCGATCCTGGAAATGAGGACCATAACCGGTAAACCGCTTCTTGCAGCTTTGCAATCCGCAGATTGCTGGAAGCTTCTTGGCAAATAAGCCAACAATGGTTCAGCAAATATCATAACAGTCCAATAGAACCCGAAAACTACAAGCAACGTTGGCGAAATAGTTTTTCCATTTCTAATATGAAACTCTTTGATACCAGCTGAATCAACTACTTTGTACAATAATGCGAATAAAATCGGCTTGAATAGTCCAACAAAGAAAATAACAATGTTGGCACGATTTTCATATAAATTATCAAGGAAAACAGCTGCCGCTCTGAGCTCTTCTGGCGCAGCTTTCCTTAAAATAGTTCCTGATATAACTTTTTTAGGGAAAAATGTGCCTAATAACTCCAATCTGTAGAAATTATCAACTTCATTCGTTGAAACTAAAATATTTTCATTTCTTTTATCATTTAACATGAATGTAAAGTTTGTAAATTGCGTCTGTAATTTGTGCTGATCAACATATGCAGCAGATTTTTGTAATGGAATAAATATTCTGTAATAAAGCGGATAAAAGATATAACCTATTATATATAAAGCTATGAGTATTCCACCAATATACATCCATGTTGGAGACTTCTGAAATGCAGATTTAGTTGGATCAATTAGTTCTTCTGGTTCTGGTTCGATTTCTTCTAGCTCCTGAAGATCTACATCTGCTAAATTGTCAAGTTTTGGCTCAGCATCCAAGTCTGCATCTTGATTATCTTCAATCATAATTTTTTGCGTCGTTGGTTGAGCAAAACGGTTCCCTATTGCTACCGATGGTATAATGAATAGTGTGTAAGCAATACAATTGAAAATATACTTCAAAATAAGGTCTTTGAAAAATCTTACATTTGATCCAGAGTAAAAATGTGTTGGAACATCATTATAGTAATGTTGGTAGAGTTGCGATGGTAATTTGATGATTATTTGATGAATGTTGAAGAATAAATATGCAAATAAGTATTCAGATCTGATCGCTTTCCAAATCGGACGAATGTTCCACACGAAAATGAGCAAACCAAATGATAATATGGCATTTTCGTAGAACATAGGCAAAACTTTCGTCTTCCAATAATTTACTGATTCAGTTTCTGCTTTAATTGAAACGAATTTAGCGCCAATTTTCTGTAGATGGAAGATCTCTGTCGTGAATATGAATGTTATGGATGCAAATCCCATAAAAATCACAAACAGAGTCAACTGTTTCAGATTCACCATAATTTTTTTTTCTAAAATTACGAAATCACGAAATGTCTGATTTTATTTTAGAAACAGTCATATTTTTGGCTAAACACTGGAACATTTTGACTTTTGTATTCAATTCGAATAGATATAAAATATCAAAATTTCAAAATCAATTTTTAAACTAATCATTGGTTGCCAATAAACTCTATAGAAACTTCACATCAAATTCTTAAAATTGAAATATATTATTTAAGCATTTGATTTCTCAAAAATAAAAAAATTTTATTTTTACTGCATCTTATCTTGGATAACAGATATGAAGTAATATAATGTAGCTTTTAAAGTAATCGATGAGTAAATTATTATCCTCAATCATATCATTTCAAATTTCAAGATATGTTATAAGCTATTTCTTTGCTGAATATGATATATGTTGTAGATTAGTGGATTTATTATCCAACAAAAAACAATTTAGTATTATTGAGCCTGATTAATTTGATTAAATTTCTGTTTCAATTCTTCTTGTTCTTTTTCTAATTCAACAATCTTATTCTTAGCATCTTCGATATTTTTAATGATATCCTGGGCCTTTTCTTCGAGTTTGGTTTTCTCTGCTTCATCTTTAGCCTGTTCTATTTGATCAAAAACGTTTAAAGCAACTTGTTCGTATTGTTTAATGATTAGATTCTGGTTTGCTATGTCTGTACCAATGTTCTTCATTCTCTGTTGAGAAATCAATTGGAATCTTTCCTCTTCTTCCTTCTTTTGGGTAGTTTCTATTTCTTTCTTGACTTCTGTAGCTATCTTTTTCACGAATTCCATATCAGCAGCGTCTGCTAAGTGAGATTCAGATTGAGCTGGATTTCTATGGTATTTGATAAATACAAATCTATTGTTTTGATAAGCTTCTGGTGAATGGTATGCTTTTGTAGCCTCTTCTACTGAAGAATATCCTATTGTTGCCACTTTCTGATTGCACCAAATACTTTTAATGTGGCCATAACGCTTAAAATGCTTGAATAACAGCGGAATTTTGTTTATATTTTCTGGTATGTTGTACACAAAAAGTGTATCAGCGGGTTTCTCTTGTTGACGTGGAGGTCGAGACATGGAACAATTTAAAATACTAAAATTTTCTGGCATGTAAATTTTTGTAAAAGCAAATTGTCGCTTTTTGACTTTGATTAAAAGTGACAATTCATGAATTTTTGTTTTTGTGATTTTTTTAACTCTTCTCCTTGTTTTTGTATAAAAAGCATTGTATCATGCTAATGCCACTTAAGATATAACTAATACTACTTAATTAAAAGAATTATTTATCGAAGAAAATTTTTATTCTTTCTTGATATCTCAAGAAAATCATTTGCTAAATATGACTTCATAGTTATCTCTCTGAATTACCATACAAAATGAGTCTAAATGTTTCTAATGCACTAATTCAAGATCAATTTTTCTAAAATAAAGCTGAAATAAGAATGAGAATAAATTCATGCCAAAAACATTTTCCATGAAGATTGCACTATCTTCATAGATGGATAATATTAAAGATTTTCTTAAGATATATTAAGATATATTTTTATAGATCAAATTCTTCATATCCGACCTATATGATCATATGTGATTTAATATAACCTTGTAAATTCATTTATCAAAATATATAAGAATATAGTAGAACTAAATTGGTACTTTTAATCATCAAATTGAGCATATTAGACTCATATGATCATATGTGGATACTAATAAACTTGCAAAATCATTTATCAAAATATATGATTACAGTAAAAAAAACAAAAATGAAAAAATTAAATAATGATTATTTTGAGTATTTTGTGTAATATAATAGCTGTATATATGATATATATGTTATTTTTGGTGGACTTGGCCCCGTATCTTAAGCAGATGATTTTTCGATAAAAGTGACGGCGCTAATTAATTGCTGGCAATCTTTGATGGGTCTCACAACAGTCCAGAAGCAGCGATGCTACGCCATTATCAAGCAGATGAGACGCTACAAGATATCACAGATATTCGACAGACCAGTTGACCCAGAAAAAGACAAATGTCCGGATTATTTCAAAGTTATCACGAAACCAATGGCTTTACAAACAGTTGAGTACAACTTGAAAGAGGATAAGTACGCAACTGTCGATGATTTCAAGGCTGACATGAATTTGATATGGGAAAATGGTGAAAAATTCAACGCTGGATCTTGGGTTGAATTGTGTGCTACCCATCTCAAGTTAATATGTCAGAAACTTGTTTCACACTTCACAGATGACTCAAGCCAAGATTGGCTTCAAGAATTCAAAATTATCGATGCTAAATTACATAAAATATACAAGGTTGTTACTGATCCTAATGGAACATATCCAAAGGCAACTCACAAACATCATGATTCATCCTCTAAAGAGAAAGTCGTTGTCAAGGAAGAAAAGCCTGATAATAGGCCATCACGTTCACAGCAAGAGGATCGCCCACAACGTAAGCAAGCTGAACCACCTCAGCAACAAGCGCCTAGACATAAAGAAAAGCATTCCGAAAAACCAGCACCACCGCCACCGCCTCCTGAGAAGGTTACGGCTCCGCCACCGCCACAGCCGGTTGAACCTAAGCCTAAACCGGCTGCTCAGCCAAAAGATTTTGTTGTTACTAAAGATCTCAAAGATCAGATCTTCAATTATTGGGAAAATGCTAGTGAAGAAGATCAATATGAGATTAATAAGATTATACGCGATTGTCTTCACCTTAGTGATGATTCTGATCAAGAAATTAACATTGATGAGTTGAATCCGGATTGTATTTACAAAATTGCCCAGTTCTTCCATCTCGTTTAATTTCAAATATATTTGTCCTGCAATAAATTTCGAATTTTTAAAATTTTCACAAAATTTCAAATATCATGAATAAAATCACTATATATGCACCAATAATAGCAAATTTCATATATAAATCCTTTGAATTAATAAAATAAAAATATGAAAATTATAAAAAAAGAAAAGTTATTAAAAGTATTGCAAATATGGTTAATGTTGGTGAAAAGTTTTGCTGATTATAAGTAAAAATTTGATGATAATAAAGATATTTCGATTTTTTATAATAAATATGTAAATTATCGGCCATTTTTAGGACCGATGACAAATAAAATAATCCGTAATTATGTATATTGATCTTATTGGACGAAGGTGATGAAGTAAAGGTATGCGAAAGTACAGTTAACGATTTGGCAGTCGACTCTGTCGAGGAGGCCACCATGTCCTGGAATGAGGTTGGAAAAGTCCTTGATTCCGACGCTTCTCTTGAATCCAGATGCGAAGAATCCGCCGAATGGAGCAATCAAGCTTGCGAACAAAGCAATGACGCAGGCATGGATGTATGCTGGAAGGATGGTGAAAGATTTTCCGAAAACTGTATATTTTGTTGGGATAAACTCCTTTGGTGTTTCGCATTCAACGTGGAAGTCGAATGGCTTTGTGTGTCTGCAGTACATGTATGGGAACTTAGAGAAGAGGTAAGTGATGCCGATGAATGTGAGGGGAGTCAAGATTGCAGCACCGGTGAATCCTTCAACTGTCTTCTTCGGGCTCAACTTGATAAGCTGATGGCGTCCGAAGAATCTGCCGCAGAAGTAGGCTGATGTATCGTTCATGCAAACGCAGAATAATGGAACGAAGAACCAATATAATGAAGTATCAGCGAATTTTGTGTATAAGTTGCATGGAACAGCGATGATAATGGCGCCGATGAATGAGTATGTGAACTTCTTGTATGCGTATTGGTCGTTTTCTGGTGTTAAGCCAGTAACGAATAAAATTAATGCGAACATAACGATAGCGAAGCAAACGATGGCGTGGTACTGAGCAATGACGGAATCAGCGATGAAATAGTGTAATACTGTCTTTCCAGAAAGAGCATAAGACATAGCAAACAATAAAAGATAAGGGAAAATTGTGATTCTCTTTCCAATTGTAGCCTCTTTAGCTGGATCTATGGATAAATTGAGTAATTCACGGAATGCGAAGAACTGAATGATGAGAAGTTCAGCGAATAATGGATATCTTCCAGCGCACATGATGAAAATCTCGATAATAACAAGAACACATGAGGAAACTGTGCGAACAACTAAGTCGCCCCACTTAGCGGACTTGGCTGGTGCATGCTCACGCTTGGCCTCTTTTCCAGGCATTGAAGTGAAAAAGTGATTCAAACACCTCCCTCGATAATTTTTTCAGACCCTAAATTTCAAAACTTTGTGAAATTTCAAAAACATGCTTTTTATGATAAATAGTACAGATTTATTATAATTTAAACGTTCGTTGACTCAATTTTGATCGGAAAGAAAAATGCGATCATGTAGTCCAATCACATATAGGATAAACTATGCATTGTATCTAAAATCTATTTATAAGAGATACAGCTCTCAACGTTTTGATTACTAGCAAACCAAAAATATCATTGATTAATTGTCCATCAAGGATTGGAGAAGATAATATTTATATTGATTTCAATCTGTTTACAGTTAAATCAAAGCTTAATTCTTCTAATTATATTCGAAAAAAAAATTATCAAAAACAAGCCTAATCAGCTATAATACAAAATGTTAAAATGCAATAAAATCGATATATGATAATGTGATTGCAATTCATGAAAATATTTTGGTAAAATCACCATCAAATTTGAATATTATGGGATATCATACACTTTACAAAGTAGAGTTTGTTATTTATAGATGGGTTATGCATAAATTTGAGTTTAGAATGAAATCTAAACCTAGCTTTAGATTGATTTATTAAAAATGGCAGAAAATTTTGATATTTGTTTTTCAATATATTTATCATTAATATATCTAATACTATCTAAAAACCTTGAAATTTTGATGATATAGAATTTTATTAATTTTGACATGTAAAGCTAAATTTTAGCAATCAAGATTTTTAATTTCCATTGGATATAGTATCCTTGATGGGAACTATAATAAGAAGCTTAATATAAAGATTCAATTCCAATGTTTTGTTGTGGGCAACTTTTTTCAGAAAAAATTCCAACGAGGATAAATTTCGACAAAAAGAAAATTAGTGATAAAATAAGATATAGAAACAAAATAACAAATAAAAATAGAAAAATGAGTTTTGTAAAAGTGCCGTTTGTAAATAAAAGTGGCAAAATTTCACAAAAAGCAATAAAACGTGACAAATTTATAAAAAGTGACAAATATCGGTCTACCTTTTCGTAAGAGAAAAAAAAAATTATTATCGTTTTCTATAACTTTTAAAAAAAAATGAGTTATAAAGTTGTTCTTCTCGGCGAAGGTCGTGTCGGCAAATCCTCCATCGGAAACAAGTGGCACTCCGGAACGTTTGACTCCCAGAGGCGTTCGACCGTGGCAGCTGCATTTTTCCAGAAGTCTGTCCTCTGCCAAGGCAAAAATGTAGATATTCAGCTCTGGGATACAGCTGGACAGGAAGAATACCATTCTCTCACACCAATTTACTACAAAGACGCTCAAGCGGCACTTCTCGTATATTCCGTCGTTGATTCTGCAAGTTTCGACAGAATGATGCAGTGGAAGAACGAGCTCGTTATGACACGTGGCGAAAATATTAAAATTATCATCGCGGCGAACAAGATAGATATGGTTCAGCAGAGAGTTATCACGCCACAGCAAGGCATTGATTTCGCAAGCAAAGTCGGTTGCCAAATCTTTGAAGTTTCCGCTAAGACAGGAGAAGGTATTGACATGCTTTTCCAGGCATTAGCGAAAACATTACTTGAAATTCCACAGAAAAAGACTGGACCAACAAGAGGCGGCAAGGTCGGCCTTCAAGTTATCAATGGAAACAACGATCAAGCGCAAGAAAACCAGTCTAAAGGCGGATGTTGCTAAAAATGATTATAGATCTTTTTATACCAAAAGACTTTCCATAAAATTATATTCACAAAATAATAAACAGGGTATTTTATTTTTGTACAATTACTTATCTCTAATTTTTTCGAGGAGCCAATATTTTTTCAATTACAAAACCTGGTTATATCCTTCTCGTATTTTATATTTCAATCATAAATCAACCAGAAAATATATATTTCCTATATTGGTCGTACTCCGACAGTTGAAAAAATCATCAATTTTCGTAAAACAAATAAAATCACAAATTTCACCGCAAAATCATTTTATTTTCATATATACACCATGTATTTTTAAAAGACAATGAAAAATAAGAGATCAGAGAATAATAAATTTTACATGGCATTTTAATACAAAACAATGAGTTTATTTGTCAAGATTTCGATTTATATGGCAAAATTATAATTTATATGGCAAAATTTAGATTTTATTTGTCAAAAAATTTGCTTATATGACAGAATTATGATTTATATGGCAAACAAATGATTTATATGTCAGATAATACATAGTATTTAGTACAAATAACAAACAAATAAAATATATGGATTAGAATATATCTGGATCCGAGTAGTCTTCATCAGGTTCACTATCTTGTTCGATTTCTGGCTGTTTTGGTTGAGTTTCATCGAGTTTAATTAAAGGACCTGTGTTAAACTCTGATGTCTTCTTTAACTCATTCTCATGGAGATACTGAAGTGCTTTCGCCATCAAATCCTCTCTCTTCTTCTCACGAGATTCATCTTCATTCGCTTTCTTTGCTCCAATCGGGAAAGCTTTGAGTGCTTTCTGAAGCAGATGCTTCTCATAGAAAGACTGAGCTGTGAAATCTTTGTTTCTTTGAGAATCAATAAAAGCATTTTTGATTTCGTTGAAGAAATCTCTTAAAATTATTGGTCTTATTGCGCCTTGTACCTTGGCTATTGCATTCTTTGTTGATTGCACATTCAACTTGAATAATCTCATCAGATTTCGTTTGAAATTGAGATTTCTAAGCTTTTGAGCTTCTTTGACTTGTTTTTCTTCTTTTTTGAGGACTTCATTTGCTAATGCTCTAAAGACTTTCTTCTGTAATTGCTTTTCATGATGTTTAATTGAATTTCTCTCGATTTCTTCGAGCTTCTTCATAGCTTTCTTCCATAAACTGAAGAGATGCTTCCTTCTAAAATATTTTACAACGACTTCAAGCTTCGCCATTCTTTCTTTTTCTTGAATCATTTTTTCAAATTTCTTATTCGCGATGATTTGGTTGTTTAATTGCTTCTGGCGTTCTTGGTGTTGGTGCTCGAGCATCTTCTTGTGTTGTTCGATCAATTTCTTCTGTTCAATTCTGTTTTGTTTTTCTAAACGTTTCTTTTCCTTTTCATCTTGTTTCATTCGCTCCTTTGTCTCTTCTATCTTCCTCTGCTTCGACTCGTTGGCTCTTTTAAGCAATTCTTCAGCTCTTGGATCAGCAACAATAGGAAGAGGCGATGGTTTTCGTTTAAATTGATCTGGAGGCCTGAGATATACAGGAACCTTCCTTTCAGCTGATTTTGATGGTTTCTTTCGCATTCTTTTAAGCCATTTGTTGAAAAATAATGCGGTTGTTAAACTTCGCAGTTTTACCTTCGCAACGTGCGCCAATCTCTGTAGTTTAGCGCTGTGGATCCTGTTCTGGCATTCTTCTTCGTATATCTTGCGTTGTAAAACTTTTTGATTATGTCTCTCTTTCCACTCCTTAAAAGCTCTCCTCGTCAAGCGTAATTTCGATAATGTAGATACTGTGAACTCTCTACGTTGAGATCTTGATGTCTTTTGTTGCCATTTGAAAAATAAAACAGATTTTTTGACCAAAAAGAATTGATCAATTTGTCGCATCAGTTTCTCATTATCTCGCTTTTGTATTTTCTGCTGTTGTTGGACCTCTGTTTCGTGTGTTTTCGGTTTATTTTTTGTTGGTAAAATAACATTCGTTTTTATTGGCTCTTTTGAGCTCGAGCTTGTAAGTATTGGCTGTTTATTTGTAATTTGATGAATATTTTGTGGTTGTTCGATAATAATTTCATTTGATGGTTTTTTCTCAACGTATTCGATTACATTCTCTTTTATTTCGTTGGATTGTGGAGACTTTCTTGGTTTTTCGACTGGAATTGTTTGTGTTTCTTGAATTTTTTTAGAAATTTTTGGATTTTCTTGAATATTTGGAATTGGCTGCTCATCATATATTTGAACAGCTTTATTCTCGTAGCTACGACGTTTTTTGTGTGTATGAGGTGACTGTTTCCTATTTGTTTTAGGTTTTTCATAAGATTTATTATTTGCTACAGAGATTTTTTCATGAATTTGCAATGCATTGTTTCTTGGCTCCACAACAATAGCAGATATGTGTGTTCCAAGCTTCTTTGCTATAGGTGGAGGAATAACACCAAATTTTTTCAGCAAATAATCACATTGGTTCATTGCCTGGTCTTCCCTCATCTCTTGGGAGATTTCAGCTGTGTATTCTCTCTTGAGATTATCCAGCCAGCATGAAATCTCCCGTTTTTTCATCAATAAATTCTTAACGTACGTAATTATTTTCATTATTATTGCATAAATGGACTAATTTATGTCAATGAACCAGATTTTTCTCATCAAAACTGCAAAACGATATACATATTTTATTGAAATTTTTCAATTTTTAATAAATTTAGGGATTTTATTCGAAATTTGGATTCATTTTGTATTAACTTAGATGATAATAGATTTTGATTTTTCGAAAAATGTTAAAAAATGATGAAAATGAAGAAAAATTAGACAATTTTTAAAATTAAAAATGATTTTTCGTTTTTTGTTTAAAAAAATTTTGGATGACTTTGAGATATGCCCACGTTCCCAAGGCCGAAATGGTCTATGGATCGTGGAGCAGTTACTCAGATGATGACGAGACAGACGAAGAATCGTGTAATTCTGATATAGACTCAAAATTACAGAATCAAATTTCGAAAACAATTCCTGATGATTCGAAATTGAACTTAAATATCTCAGATGTGAGTCAAACAAATACACCTACCAAGTCAAAATCGAAAAATAAGAAGAATTCAGATTCGGATTTTGGCTTTGGTTCATATTCTGACTCTGATACTCCACAATACAAACATGTACAAGAAGATGTAGACGAATTCACTAAAATTCAGACCGTAAGTTTTACAGAAGAAGCGTTATTACTCGATGACGACTACGATTCTGATCATACTGATAATGTTTGCTTGGAAGAGTCGTTGAATACAACTTTAGCAAATTCGCAAGAAAAAATCGAATATTCTGATTCTTCTTCATCTGAACAAGAACAAGAGCAATCAACGCTGCTGAATGAAGAACCAATCATCGACGATGGATACGAAGATGACGACACTGATGATGAAAGTTTTCAAGCTGTTGAAGAAAATCTATTTGATACTTCAAAGATCGAACAAACAGAAGAATCAACATTCGCACAAACTCGCGAAACTTCCCAAATAAATCAAATTTCATCAATCGAAAACATTCAAAATCAAATTAATAAAGTCAACGAAAGAAAACAAGAACAGGTCACCGATAAATCAATCATACCAATACAAGAACAAAAAACAATCGTAAAACAATCAGAAAATGAAATACAAAATATCAATCTCAATTCTACAGAAACCAAACAAAATCAAATACAAGATAAGCCAATTACACCAACACAAGAACAAAAACCAGACAAAAAACAACAAGAAAAAGAAACTCAAAATATTAATCTCAATTCTATTGAATCAAAACAAGATAAGTCAATAGTACCAATACAAGAGCAAAAACCAGTCGAAAATCAACAAGAAAATGAGAATCTAAATTTGAGTGTAAAAGAACCAAGTAAGAGTCTCGCTGCTATTGATACGAAAGAAGATGATCTTAATCTTACGATTACGCTCAAATCTGACCAGTCTTACCCTCAGATTTCTAAAAATAATAAAGAATCTGAATTATTACCGAAAATCAGACAGCTTTTGAATGACGCAATGGAAATAAGGCACAAAAATGATCCGAAAAACAACTCAGATGATGACGATTTCGATTTATCAAGAAAAAGATTCATCGATGTTGACGAAGAACCTGCATTAAATTCGACTCCTTTAATAGAAAACAAGTCCCAAAACGCGTTATTTAGTCACTTGTGCGAGCTCAAAAAGAATAATAACGAAAGGAAACAAAGTTCTGTTGCAATAATTTCGATTGAGCACCTTCACAACATATTTTCACTACCTAAATCAGAATTACTACTACGAATAAGCTTTGTGCCGCAAAATGAAAACGTCAAAACTGGAAATGAATATGATATTTTATTAAGAAATTCAACGAAAACACCTGGAAAGCTAAAACCGTCATCAATAGATAAAATAGTAGCTATATATCCACATAACTCATCATTTACTCTCAACTTTTCATTTTTAAACAACAGATCGATTTTTGCTTCGACGCGGCTTAATTTATCTAATTCAAAACCGGGCAAAATCTTTCTGCAGTTCATGAAAGAACCAGGGGGCATCAACTGCGACATCAGCTCAAAGCTAAAAGGATTTTTCGCGAAAATTAAAGATCCATGTCTAGAAATCACGCTGTCTTTCGCCAACGAGAAAGATTGCAAGAAGTTGATGAAAATACCTGATTTCTGCATAATGCCATTGTGCGCTGTGGACTCCGTCATGGCCTTCAGAGACTGCTTCTATATACTGCAGACGACGAAGAAAAATCCGCATTACGCGCAATTAATTTCTGGATTCGGGTCTATTCTCGATGATCCTGTGAGATTGGAGAAGATGAGTAATGATATAAAGGAAGCAAAGAAAATGGGCTTGACAACGACAAAATTTGTTGAGATTTTATCAAAATTTGTCTCAGAAAGCGCAGATATGACTCCATTTTCAACAGATGAGCTGATTCCGTTGAAAATATACTATAACATTCTCAAGAATGAGAAAATTTAGTTTTTGTTTATAAAATTTTTTAAATTTCATGTAGTTATGTCTTAAATTCGTATATTTTTCTTATTTTGCTAGTTATACTAGGAATTCTTCACTCTGAAGAGTGTAAAAACGAATATTTTTTTGTTGAAATTTTTCAATCTTTGAGTGTGACTTTAAAAGTCCGTAATTTTGGTAGATATCATCTATTTTTGTCTTTGAGTTGCTTGTCGACTTCCGAGATTTTGCTTTTAAGAATTTCGATGTATTCTTTCTTCTCT
>MRSU01006695.1:0-22403 GCA_008369845.1 Trichomonas gallinae
TGGAGGGAGAGGAACGGAGAAACGAGCCCTACACTGAAGAATTTTAAGTAAACCTAAATATCACACTTCATATACTACTAATATAAGCATTAAAACGCAATAAGTAAGATAAACTTTCATGAAAAACTGTCATAATTTATTAATTCAATATGAGCTTTGTGTGAAAATCAAGTAATTTAGAAAATAGAGTTGCTAGAGTTATTACTAACATCGATAAATATCCATAATAGTCATTATAAAGAAAATCAACAAAGTTTTAATAGCAAATTTTAACATTTAGCGAAATAATTGATAAAACTTAGCGCGGTTGATTAATTTAAGGCTCAAAACGAAATTCCAACAGCCTTTGCAATTATATCCACTAAATCAATATGAAGAAATATAATGAGTAAGCAAAGATCAATATACAAACAAATTTGTTAAATATACAAATATGATTTCTTGCAAATTCATAAAAATCAAAACACATATAAAAGATTCAGTAAAATCTATATTACAATCACAAAGATATAGCATTATTTTATTGTTTATAAGAATATAATTACAAGAAATGCATATCGTGGAATGTTGAAGAAAAGTTGTGCTTTGATAGTCGTATCCTTCAATTTTGATCTCATCTGGATGACTGATATTAATCATATCATTTGCATCATACATCGTTTTGCACTCAACATTTGATGTCTCTATTCCTTCGAAATCCAATTCTTTATCATTGACAATAATCATGTTTGTAAAATAGAATTTATTATTTGGGTGGCTATCTGCATATCCAGTTTGAATAATATTTGATATGCTATTCAAACAAATATAGCTATCATTCACATATAAATTAATATTCCATCCGCATAAAAAAAGATAATCTTTACAAGTAGTATTTAAAATATTAAAATTACTCAAATATGTTGGAACAACCCAAACTTCAAACAAATAATACTCAAATTTTAAATCATTAGCAATGAAATATCTTTGTGTATATTTTCTGTTAGGCCATGAGTAAACTAAAGCACTATGATGAGATCTTAGATGTGAAAAATTAAGATTCGATATCTCACTGGTGTAGCCTGCTTCTGACGCGTAATTGCATCCTCGAACAAAATTTAAATTGAAAAATTCACAATACAATGACTGGAAATTCATGGCATTTGTAGGGCTGAATCCAGGAGCATTATTAGAAGTGATATCAGAAAATATACAAAAATTTATTTTTCCATTATAAATTCGAACAGAAACGCTTTCATTTGAATAACATGACGAAAATGTGCACATTTCAATATTGGTGGTAGTTTGCTTTTCCTTAATATAGGTGTTGATGATAAAACCAGTGACATTCGATGATATTCGTTTGAATATCGAAGAATGAATCACATAGCTGTCACCTCCAATGAGCCTGATGCCATGGAAAAATAGTTTGTTGTCCAGTGCACAATAATCGTCATTTTTGTATTCAATTCATTAGATCTGTCACTTTTGAAAATTTACATATTTACAAACAAAATACGACGATGTATTTGACAGAAAAGTGACATATACTTAAATGTAAAATACTATAATAAGGTAAATTAGTACCATACTTGATAACATGTTTTGGAAAAGGAAGGGAATGAGTAAACTTATCGATGTCAAATCTTGCACATGGTAATGGTGTCGGTTTAGGTATATTGAAATTTGTTTCCGAATTCAGATTTTGCAGTGGCTTCTCATATATAATCGATTGATGTGTGTTTTGGAAATTAAATTAATAAATAAATAAATAAATAAATATGCACTCATTTGACGTCAAAATTCATATACAATAGATTATTGAAATATATATATCATTTTTAATGAAACAATCATGTTTTATAATAATCTAATTTGATATTTTTGAAAAATTAATAACTATGATTTATTTTAACAACAGTAGATTTTATTACTCAAAGTGTATTTTTAATTCTCTCCGCGGGTATAATTTCTGCAAATTTAATTTAATTGAATAAATTAAATCTGCAATTGTATCTGAAATTCTGCCTACTAAACCTCCACTATGTAATGATTTTTGTCTAAAGTAATTAATTATTCTATCCCATGCAATGCTATGATATTCGGATGTTATAACACCAGATAAGTTCACTAGCAAAAAATATGCTAGAAAGAGACTCCAATGTCTCTTTTTATGCTTAAGTATAGCGTGAATAAGTAAAAATATTGCAACAATCATTTCAAAAAATGCAGATAACAATTGAAAGTTTGGTGATTGTACAGAAACTTTTGCATTCTCAAGCTCTGGCATATCTAACTTCATCCCTGGCACAATATATTTGAAAAAGAATATCAAGAAATCAACAGTAGTGCAGATGATATAATCAAGTATATAGAATAGATTTGTATTATCTGTAGATATGAAGCAAAGTGATAAAATCATCATATGTAGATCAGGATTAAAAATAAATTTTTGAATAAAGTATTGCTTGAAAGTTGCATCATAAAATATTGTGTTAACGATTTTGGAGATGTGATATGATTCAATTGAAGAATAAAATAGTATCAGAAACAGTTTATCTTTGATAAATAATAGCTTTGAAATGAATAACAATATAGAAGTCATCAGAGCAAACATAGCTGAGAAGCCCACAACAACTTTTAAAAACAAGTTCTTGTTTATTGAATTCTGTTGAGGGGTTTCGTTAATATCCATTTTTAATGCTTTTTGACATGTAAATATAAGCTGTCAAAAAATGCAATGTTACACAGTTCTTTAATATATCAATAATTGCATAGTATTCATACTAGAAAGATGAATGAATAGAAAAAAAAATCGCACGATAATAAAATAATAAAAAAAAAAATTTAATAATGTTGCTGCTTTGATTCTTTTAATTATTGTATAAAAAGCTAATGTCATAAAACAAATATATTTAATATAAAATTACAAACAAAATTAATAATTGATTGGAATCGCGAATATTTTTCCAGAATTATTGATAACAATTGCAGCAGGTGAATTCTTATTCATTGCCATGGAAAGAATTGTTCCACCACAGTGTGCAATAGGTTTAGAAGGGAAACTAAGCCAAAATGCTTCAAAGTTATAAACATTTCCATTTGTATCAGCAGCGAGAACAAAATCGAATCCATCTCGTGACATCCACGGCACTAAACAGACTAAATGTTTGCACTCTGTTTCTCTGATCTTCTCTCCATTTATTGAGAAAAGGATCAAAGAATACTTCAGAACTCCACCAACAGCTGTTCGCACATGGACAATTACGTATCCCATCGATTGACAAACAACTATGCTCAAAACAGTTAAACCTAACTCAACGATTCGAGCATTTGTCTGTCTAGACAAGGACCAGAATATGAGAGATCCATCACGTGTAGCCCCAACGATTATGTCGAAGTTAGGAGAAAATCCAACTGCTGTCACTTCACCTCTGAATGAAATTGCCGCACCTTTGATTTTCGCGTCGTTTTTAGAGACATAAACCTTCGCATCTTCGCAGCAGAAAATACACCAGCGTTGATCCCCTGCTATAGTTATTATTCGACTTGGAATGTCAATGGATGCATTCTGAGAAGGGGGAAGTCTCCAAAGCTGAACAGAATTAGGTTTATCGGAACAAAAAGCAATGCCTCTTCCAACGAAACAAGGAGAAGGTTCTTGGGATATTGTGTCTTTGATGGATAAAGTAACGAAAGAAGTAGATGTGCTGCATCCATCCGTGTAAAGATTGTTCAGGTCATAAAATATTTCTCCGAGTTCATTTTTCGTGCTCAAAAATCTGACAAAACATTCATTATTGTTGATATCAACACTGGCTGTTTCCAATGGACCTAAATCGTCTTTGATCAGCATTGAAGTGATCAATGTTGGCATTGGTGTTGGTTTGTTTCGCTTAGGATGCGGATTGTCAAGCAATTGTTGAGGAATTTGTCCCATGTGATCCAAAAACGATCTTATCTCTGCGGAATCAGATTCTCTTTTCTCTGTGTAGTACATCTCTTTCTTGTAGATGTTGTGTGATTCGAGATTGTTCTGCTTGTATCCCCAAATCAAGTCAATCCAATCGCTTAAATACTCCGAGACATAATCACTTTCAAGAGCTTTTCTGTGCTTGTAGATAAACTCAAACTTGCTATTATTTGCCCATGGTGGTAAATCAACATCACCAAGCTGGCATTTGTCTGTCTTTCCTAAATCGAAACCATTCGTGTTCTCGAGGAATTCTGACATGAAGAAAAATTCAGGAATCAATTCTCTAAAATCACCATCTTGTTCTCGCGTTTGCCTGCAACAGTCATTAACAGATATAAATAATCTTGCTGCATGATCAAATCTTCCTCCTTGTATCTGAATGTGTAAAGAAGTGAATGGTTCCATTCTGATCAAATATTGGAAAACACTCAATGGAAAAACAGGACCATTTCCATACATATATGGTTTCATTCCGATTGCTTGCATCTCTTCGTATCTCTTCATTATGTCATCTAATCTTTTCTCAGTTAAAGCTCCAACTGGTTTTGTAAGATCTCTGTAAACCTCTTTTTTATTTAAGTCGAGTTCTTTTGAAGAGAAGTCTACTAATATCCATGGGAATAATGGATATTGTGATGTTGCTAAGAAACTTCTTCCAGAATAAACATTTAATGCCATCAAGTATTCGAAATTAGAGATTTCTCTCTTGACCCATTTCTCTGTTAATCCTAATGCTTCGAAGAAAGGCTTGAAAGGCAAAGTTTGTATCAAAGCTTTTGATGGAAATTTTGGAATATTTACAAAAATGAAAGCGACAATTGATTCTTGTTGCCATTTTTCTTTGAATCGGATGAAATAATCATCTCCATCTAATGTGAATATTTCAATGCTGTCCTTATAATGTCTGAATGTTCTCTGGAAAATTGCTTTGATGTCTCCAAAATGAATGAAAATTGCTTTGCCGTTTTGGCAGAATATTTTGAATGTTTGATCTCTTATTACCAAAGCAGCAATTGTTTCTTTCTTAGGTGTAACAACTTTGCACATATATCTTTGCTTCATTTCTTCGAAATTCTGCGGTATTGTAGATGTGTGGCTGCTGTCATCAATTTCTGCAGAATTTTCATCAGCTTCTGATGCAATTGATAGAAATGATGAACTCGAATGTGCAATTTTTGCTTCTTCTCTTAACTGCGATGCTTTCTGTTTAGCAAATTTAAGATTACCTGAATCTCTCGTTAGTGATGCTTCCATGTGATCATTAAATGCGTAGTTATGTCTGAGTTTCATTGGACACCAGAAGCTGCAAACTTTATTGTCTCGTTTATAACGGACAACTTTTCTAAGCTCTGCAGGTAGTGATGAGTTCCAAGGAGCAGAATCAGCAGTGACATTTCTCCACAATCTGAACCAGTTCTTTCTTCTTTTGGCCAGTTCTTTGTTTGCAGACACTTCGAAATGTGACATCTCTGGCCAAAATATTTCAGGAAGTTGATCAAATTTGTTGTGGATTATTGCTGGACCTTCGTACAAGAAAATCCTTTCATATACTTTCCTTACAAAAACGTTTCCATTGCATATTGTCTGGACGGAATTTTCAAGCTGTGATGCAAAGAAATCGAAAAGTGGACTTAAAACAAAATTTTCTGATTTTCGATTAACTAATGCATCATGGAAAGTTATTTCTTCTTTAGTTTGGAGTAATGCTTGAATGGAATCCAATGGTGTGATGAATAATACATTGGAATGCTTCTGTTGATTTTTTCTAATGAAATATGACAAAATGAAAACATCATTGATATATTCATGTTTTGGATTTTTCAGCAAAATTTGTAGAACTCTTTTTGCCATTTCTTCATCTTCCCATTTAAGATCTTTGTTGTTTATGTTCAAGCTAAGTGATGTCTTATCATCAGCATAAGAGTTCAAAGATGTCAAATTAACGATTGTTTTGACATCTCTTATGTTAGCAAAAATATCTTCCAAATTCTGTTTTTCTGATTTGGGTTTCTTAAATGAAATAACTTCACGTTTCTTTCCTTTTTGTGTCTCTATAAATATTTTGGAGTCGTTGAATTCATTCACTAAGAACTTGTTGATTCTTGGATGGAACAATAAATAATGTCTTGAGATAATGATTATATCGTCAAAATGTTTTTCGTCAACTTTTTCGAGAATTGATTCAACAAAGATTTTTCTTAATAATTCTGTTTTATTTGGAACTTTGAATCCTTTGCCAATAGATTGTATAAGAAAATATGCTTCTTTCCATATATTGCAGAAGTTCGTAAGAATGAAAGCAAAAATTGTTGGATAAATTTTTTCATCAACTTTGAATAATAGAATTATTGTCCAGTAAAGAGAAACTAAATTATTCGAATAATACTGATGGGGCTTTGTCTGTTTAATTAAATCAGATAATGTATTCCCTCCTGCATTTAATGCTGACCAAACGCAAAGCGGAAAGAATTCTGGGAATCCTCCATTCATCAATGAAATCAGCTGAGCGAAAAATGACTGTGTTGCAATTGAGTATTTCAAGAGTTTCATGGTTTCTATAACATTAGTTTGCAGCTTTTCGCGTTTATCTGGAAGCCTTGCATAAATCTCTGATATAATATTTAGAGTTAGAATAACTTTTGCATCATGATCTTCCTCTATGAACTTATAAAGTGATTTTATATTCTGCAATGCGATTCCGTAAAATTGAATTGGTGTTTCATGAGAGAAAATCAGTGAACTTAAATAGCTCAATAATGATAAAGCTTGGTCTTCATCATTTGTGCTGATTGCATGGAATATTAAGCATTTGTAATCGAAATCATTAAAGTTTGGCTGATTGACAAAATATGTCATTACTTCATAAATTGATCTTCTGCAATCTTCGACTTGTAAATCAGCGACTTTGTCTTTTATAATGAAATTCTCATCTACTGGCTTGAAATAGTAGAATCTCCTTAAAATATACAAGAACCATCTGAATGTTTTAACTTCAATGATGCTCATGTTTTCATCATATATTGATCTCGCCCAATGCTTTAATATCATTAAGTGATTCTTTGGATTGCATTTGATCCATAATGAAACATTCAATAATATTTCATCATAGAGTTGTTTTTGCAGTGTTGATCTCGAAATGACTTGTAGTAAATCATAGAAACGTAAATAGATTTTGTATGTCAAATTCGATTGATCACATTTTGACAGCAAATGGGATATTATAGAAAATCCGTTTGCATCAACGAAATAACTTTGTGCCATTGGACCAAGCAGTAAAACATTTTTGAGGATGTCAATAAAACTTTCCAATAGATAAGGAATCTTTTGATTCTGAGGATCAGTCAAATCAATCAATGCAAAAATAGGGATGATATTTTCAATTTTCACCATGTCAATCAAAATCGCTGAAAATCTTGTATCTTCTCTGAAATTCTTAAGTGATGATTCTATTGTTATATCTGATGAAAATTTGTTAACGAACTCGAAGTTTCCGTTGTTTTCTGATCCTTCGATTGTGAAAACTAATGATTTTGGCTTCTGCAAAACTCCTCTTGGTCCATCATCAGCCATTGACTGCAGTTCTTCTTGCTGCAAATCAACGCAGAGAGTTATCTGGCCGATTCTGAATGGCTTTTCTAATAGTGGCCTGTTCTTGCAAGCTTCATTGATCATTATTGAAACAGGACCTTTAAATTCTATATTAGGGAATCTGTGCAGCCTTTTTGTAACTTTTGCATTTAGATAGCAAATGAAAGTTCCTGAAAAATCATCATCGAACGAAAATCTATAAGATACAGTTATAAACTGCCACATTAGATTAGTGTATTGAAGCTCGAATATTCCTTTATATCTGTTCAATCCTTCGTGAACTTTAACGATAATTGTTCGATTTTGAAGAATAACTTTTATCATGTGTCCGAACTGGTCATAGCAAACGAACAAATATTGCTTCCAAGTGACAACGTCATTGGGAATCGGATATAACCAGAATGAAAATGTGAGTCCATTGTTTAGATTCTCTCCATTGACACCAAAGACTTTCAGACTAGAATTTGCATCAACAGGAATAATTGCGACGGGATTTTTGTTGATAGAAATCAAAGCGCGATTGAAAGTCGAGATAATTTCATAGAAATAATAAGGAAGATGTTTTCCATCTATAGGACAGAATAGTGAAAAGAATTTCTGCATGACACTGACACTTGCTGTAACTAAAATAATCTTAAGCAAAAGATCCAGCATCCTGTTGACTATTTGGTTTGATATTCCTCCATTAATTCTCCATTGGTCAATTATATCTATAATGAAAATATCCAAATCTCCATCATGGCATTTTGTACAGTTGATTGGCGAAAAATCGCACAAAGAAATAAGAAAATCAATGACATCCAATAATTTTTCGCTCTTCAAGTAAATTCTCAAGAAAAGAATTAACACATTTGGCTGTTGTATATCGAAATTAGGAAGAACAAAACTCAATGGTCTTTTCGCAATGATCTGTGCCAGTTTTATCATTATATCATTCTTAGGATTGTTATTATTTAATTTCAAAATTGCTGCTTCAATTGCTGTGAGTTCTCTGATTTTAATTGAGTGTTCATGAGATGTAACAGCCATCAAAGAAATCACTTGTATCAATATATCTTCTCTATCGACTGTGTCATCTAAATTAATGACTTTGTTGCATAGTAATTCAATCAGTGGAACAAAATAATTCACTAAATTCGATTTGAGCATCAATGCTTCGTTTAACTCTTTCATGAATTGAACTAATAGCTTCAAACCTTCAGCTGTTGGCATTTTCTTGAAGACTTGGTCAACGAACTCGTTAATTATCTCAACGATTTCTATTATGTTGTCGATTTTCTGCGAAGTGTTGAAATAATTGAAGAAAATCGATGAAATTCCTTTAACTAAAGCTGATTCTAGGAAAAGGCTGAAGAATTTGCGGAGGAAGTCTTTGTTAACGAAGAATGCGTAGGCTGTTTCTTTTTGTCTGAAGCAGCGAATTAAAAAAGTAATTACAGCTTTTCGAGCTCTTATTATTTCTTCTGTTACTTCCATGTCTCTGTATTGTATCAATGTGTTTATGAGTCCAACTGTCAATTGCGCAGCTTTTGCTGGATCAATAATTTTATGTAAAGGATATTGGATCAATCTGTGGACCATTTCTGCGAAAAGCAGTGGATATTCTGCGACTCTTGTGAAAATATATGAGCAAGTGCATTTTTGAGGCTCAATTAAGAATTTAATTGTCAATTGTCTGAAAGTATTAAGGAAATCATATTCATCCGATGGTTTGAATGCTGTGTATTTGCTTGAAAATACAATATTATTCCATAGAGCAACCGGTGGAACGTAAACTGGAAATGATTGAAAAATTACGACGCAAATATAATAGAACAATGTAATTTGTTCAAGCGCATTGGCTTTATTGAAGTAAGCTTGGAGCTTCTTTGCATATACTTCAATGAATTTTTGTGATAAAACTTGAGATCTAATATAAACAACTTCTATTATTGCAAGTGTGTTTAAAAGTTTGGGTGAAATGCATTCTAATAATGATTTTGATTCAGCAAATGTTACATAATCTGTGATATCTGTTGAATTGGCGAAATTTTGTTTTTGATAGTAAACATAATAATCATTTGAAAGTGGCTTCAGATTGATTTTGTTGTATGAACATGGCTCAAGGTGATGTTTAAGTAAAATTGTTGTAGAATCAACTGTTGATAATAATCCGTCGATAATTTGCGGAAAAAAACTCGCCAATTGGAAATCATCCAAGACTTGTGCTGTTTGCGCCCAAAATTGAAGTGCCATTGTGTTAAAACTTTGTAAAAGATAAAGAAGCTGGTGTAAAATATTTACTAAAATTTCTGCAGGTATAGCTTCTTTTTTAGATCGTATCTTTAATGACAGTGAGTTGAGGATATTGAATAAATGTTGTTTATCATATTCTTGGGAATATAACATTGAGGCGATTATAACTTCAAAGATTTTGTAGATTTGTGATGGTATAGAGTCATTTATAGTGAAGAAATCAACTATTTGAAGAATGTAATGATCGATTTTTGGATTTTTTGATAGTGAGCAATATCTAACAACAGCGAAAAGAAATGCATAGACTCCCAAACTTCTAAGCTCTGGATATTCTCCTGATATTTTTATGTCTGTGAGAAAATTTAGTGAATTCAATATAACGTAGAAATATTCTGCGTCATGTGTTTTAGAAAACATATAAGTCCATGCGATATATGATTTAAGAATTGTTAACAATGTGAATCTAGGCATCTTCTTATAAAAAGTATTCGAATTGATTAAATAATTAATTGTTTCTGGGTAAAACTGTAGGTATTGATGTATTTTTGTAAGTAGTTTTATAACATCAAGTGGATCATCTAAACTTTGTTGAGTTTGCAACAAAAATTCACGACTTAATGAATTCGAATTTAATTCTTGATAGATTTCTCTGTCCATTTTGTCGATATCTGAATCGCGATAGACTTCCTGGTCGCTAAGTGATAGGATTTCGATGCATAGCGACACCTCTGTAATGGACATTCGTGAAAATTTCGCAGAAACAAATTAAATTGTATTAAATGTTACGATACAAACATGTATTATGCATGTAAAACCAATTATTTCGATTTTTGTAATTTTTTCTCTACCGGAGATTTCTGTGTTAGGAAGCACCACGATACAACTATTTTGCTGTTAAAAATCATATTTTCGCAAACAAAAACCATCGGATCCACTTTTTTATATTTTCCAAAAAATCATTCATCCAGCGCAACATGCTATTTTTATCTTATAAAAACACTTATTTCATGATAATGATATTTAACAGACAACACTTATCAGTTTTCTGCAATAAATTTTTAATGAGCAAATTTTTTTAAAAGGATTTATGACTTATTTACAATTGATTTATATATTTTCCGTTACATATATTAATTTTCATGCACATAGATTTAATAAAATCATTAAAATATTATTTGAATTTCAAAATTGTACATATTATCCAAAATTTATAGTATTATATATGTGCATGCGATTGTTTGTGGATAATATGATTTGTATCAATGATTTGTCAAAATTTTTATAAATTGCAAAATTATCTGAATGAAAAGCGTCAATTTCATTTGTGAATTTATATTATTATGTTGTATATATATCAAATTATTTGTCCGAAAGTTGAAATTTGATGAAATTGTCGTTTGTTGGATGAATTTTTTCGAAAAAAAGCTTTTTGAATATTTTTCTTTGAAGATTTTGTTTGTATTAATCTTAAGATTTCATTTGTGTTTTGATTTTTGTTGTAAGATCGAATAAATTATTTATTGAAATATATCAAATCAATTTCAATAGTAATTTAAGCATAAAATAATAAAAACATACTAAAACAAACCGTATCCATACTTGCTATCTACAACATTGTCGTCATCTGACATATCGCAGTCTCCTTCACCTTCTCTCATATGCAAGAACAGGACCTTATTCTTAACTTCATCAACAAAGAAGTACGAATATGTTGTAGAGTAGCCCATATCTGAGAATGCATCGGAACCGTCTGGTTCATATTGGTAAATCTGTACTTCTTGCACGTTCACGGTATCTTCTATTGCGCGGATAATATCTACGACAACCTTATCTGAATTGGTAAACGATGATGAAAAATTCCAAGAAATTTGAGTTTTTGCTTGATCGAACGTTTTTATGATTTTGAAATTCCAAGGAACTAAATTTGTGAAATCAAAATCAGGAAAAGAGCTTTCTATTGTAGCTTTTAAAGCAGGATATTCAGCTTTGCTTGCATATGTAACTAAATCATACATTGGATTTCCGAAAGATGTCGAAACTGAACCATATGAGCCATGAAATACGCCTCTTTCTAATGATGAAGGATTATGGTAATTTTGCACATCTTCTGGTTGTACTAGAAACAGTTCCATTTTGACCACAATTTGCATTTCCGGATTAACATTCGCGAGCATTTCTTGATTGATATTAATCAGTGTTGGTGTGGAAAGAAACTTCATTTTTTTCTGACAACAAAATTTTATGAAAATTCAGAAAAACTGGCGGTAATTTTCTGAAAACTTCACCTTTTTACATAAATGAGCTAAGTAATCATTAATGGTTGTCTATGTGCAATTTATTCAAAATAATTTGTTTTTTTCCACGCATATGTAAACAGTTATATGATCTATGGATAAAAACAATTAATTGTTTGATTGGACGGATTTAAAGTCATTTTCTAAAAGAACTGATTCAATAAAATCAGCGAAAATTGACAAAGCAATCAGAAAAGTGTCATAAATTATAAACGCCAAACTTAATAATTTAAAACCTAAGCAAATGATCAACAAATTATGCCGATTTTGCATAATCGTAACCATCATGGGTAAAAAACGATCATTTACATAGCAAAATTTATATTTACATGGCAAAAATGAATAATAATTAACGATTATTTTCAATTCAAAAAATAATATATGAGAACGAAATTTTATATGCGCCCGTAAATGATTATTGAATTTATAATATACAACGAAAGACTGTAACTATTGACATTATCTGAAATGTCAAAGAATAAAAACAATGGAAAATGGAAATTACATTTATTAAACCTTTGAAAGCTTGTTTATGAGTAAATCAAACAATATATGAGTAGATGAGCATATATCTTTTCCATGGACACCTTAAATGTTGACTGTGATTTGAAAAGAAAATCAACGTTAGTAATTCCACGAGAAATGCTATGATGTTGGGGTTTGATGCGTTAATAAGCTGAAAAATGCTCTCAATAAAGCTTTTTATTATTCTTAAAATTCTCAAAATTAACGATAAAAGTAGTTATTTAAGAGTACTTAAAATTAAACGATATAAAACTAGCTACACTATTAATATACATAATAATTTTATGAGTTTGATAGCAGTCACTTTTTATAATTAATGAGTAGTTTCCTTTTAGACTATACAACAGATTATGGGCCTTGCAACTATTCACATGTTGTATTTGAGTGCAAAGAGACATCAGAATATATAACATTTGTTATAAAAATCTTGATTTTGTTGCCATACCATATTATTGTTGCATATCTTCTTTCGAAAAATGGTTTCAGAGGCCATGGTCATAAAAATAGTCATATAGCCGTATGTGTATGCATAATCACACGAACTATTATGTCATTCAGCATTAACAAATTTGTTTTAATCGATATTCACTATAACGATACGACCCAGATTCTCAAGTATGCATCATTAAGTAACAACTTATATACATTAGGTATCATTATGTACATTTCTGACCTAGGAAAAGTGTTAAGCTTCATCGAATCAATATTTGCACGGATATTAATATACGTCCTAAAAGCTCTCAAATATATTTACATTGGCATAGTTCTACTTAAAGTAATAGCCATTGTCAGTGCATTGCCGATGTCCAACAAGTTTGTCCGAGCGATTTGTGTAACATCAAGTAATCCCACAAAATTAATTGACAAGTTTATCATTGGAATTACCGTTTTTGTGCTTTCTTATATTGTCCAACTCTTGCCTCTAACATCGCACTTATTCTCTACAAAACTATGGATAACACTCTCGGTCTTGATTTTTGTTTTCAGTCTTGCTGAGTTTCTTTCAACTTTTGCTTTCGAAACAGCCAACTCTTACTATTTCATGTATTTCCAGTACTACAAGAAAAGGGAAACATATAAGTACGTCTTCATCTTGATCCAATTCTTATACTTTGACTTTCAACCAATGATATTTGCATTCATTGTTTTCCTTCTATCGGTTCCTAATCCTGATTCTCACACAGATCATCCAAGTGATTTAGTCACAACGATGATATGAAATATTTTTGTTATGTTTGCCGGTAAATTTTATTATTTTTGAAAGGTATAAATTTTTATTGATATTGGCTTCATATCATCCTGAGTATTAATTTAATGCGAAAAACTTCAAGTGTATTGATGATTTGATCATAGAAAATTTGATTTTTGAGATCACAATTAAAATATTAAAAGCCAATAAAACCTAAGGATCATATTTGTCTCACTTTCATGATGCGTGGATCAAACCACATAAATAATTTCATTCATAAAAAATAAAAAAGGAAAAAATCAAATTTGGATTTATATGACAAGCAAACTAGGTTCTAGAGCATGCAATGGACTACAAGATTCATATCAGCAACTATAAAATTATGCCATGTAAAATCAATTATGGCATGTAAAATCTTTAGTCCCTAGGGAATTGTTTCCCAATGGGAAAGTTTTTATTAATAAAGTAATTTCAGGCAGAACACTAGGAAATAGAATATACACTCTATCTAGATGATGGATATACAGCCAGACAAAGGTCATGCCGGTTCGGTTAAATTCAGGAATTGTTTACCGCTATTTATTTCAAAACTATTCTTGAGCGAAATAAGTCTATGATGCCTTATATAATAGAATTATGCGTGAAAGTGAGTGGATCATTATAAAATTAAGTGATGAATAAAGATTTTAGGTTTTTAGAATTCTTTATATGAGATAAATAATAATATGATTTTTCCCAAAACATTGTA
Organism: Trichomonas gallinae; assembly: GCA_008369845.1. Lineage (NCBI taxonomy): Eukaryota > Parabasalia > Trichomonadida > Trichomonadidae > Trichomonas > Trichomonas gallinae. Next base: position 14,535 of record MRSU01006695.1, read on the forward strand.
AAATTCTGTGGATTAAAATGAATTGAATTTGTAATCGTCCGAACACTTTAGAATCATTTTTCGAGAATGCTCTCATCCATTGCTCGCTCATTCAACTACATCCCAATCACAGACTGCATCAATGATAAGACAAAGTACATTATCGCCGTTGAGCTCCCAGGTGTTAAGAAAGAGGATGTTCAAATCTCTGCCGAGAATCACGAGGTTACAGTCGATGCCAAGAAGAACGATCCATTCAAGGATCTCGAAAAGAACTACCAATCACGCCGCACTTTCGGTGATTTCAAATTGGTTTTAGACATTCCAACTGATGGTGATCTTGAACAGATCAATGCAGCTTTGGCTGAGGGTGTTCTTACACTTACAATTCCAAAGACAGCCAAGAAGCAGGTCAAGGTTAACGTTGCTTAAGAAATTTTTTGATTATTTGATTACCATTAAGAATTAAAAGGATTTAATCCATAGCAATTCAAGATTTTTAAATACATAACTTTACACTTCACGTTTATCTGGTTCTAATTTGATTTTTTTGCCAAATTAATTTGTCTCTCGACTTTAAAGAGTCCATTACCTAATAGGAATGAATATATGATAGATATACAATTATATGAGCTTAATTTTTAGTCATAATATTCGAAATTTTATCGAAACAAAAATATAATTAGCTTCTCTAAAGATTTGGAGTATTTATTTGTGTGTTTTTGGAAAATTTAATTATATTATAGCGTGTATTTTTGGTAAATTTCAAGGTCATAATAACCTTATTAATTTTGATAATTTTACGTGTCAAATTGACACATTATACGTTAAGTGGATTAAAACACCTCAAAGTTGTATAAATAATCTCGTTCGTGGTGTTTTAATGTATAAAAACATTTTTCTTGTGTATATCGCATTGGATAACATCAAACCAGAAAAATTTGACAATGATAAAAGCACGCTCTATCTATTGTTGACTTATAATGCTATCTGACAATCAATTTTTCCCCAAAGTGCAATATGTTGATGCAGTAGTTCATGAAGAAGTTATATCATAAAGAGTTGATCAGTTTTGATCTTTTGTTCCTTCAATAGGGTCAAAAATAGTTTGATATGAAAAAATTTCAAGGTGGTTCAAAATAATTTTTTCTGTATCGATGTGATATTTATAATAAATGAAAAAAATAATGAAATTAATTTTATTAGGGACCGACTAAAATTTTTAGGGTCCAAAATTTTTAATGGATGAACCGATTGATATGAAAGTTGTCGTGATTGGCACAACATGTGTCGGCAAGACATGCATTGTGCAGCGTGCAACAACTGGCAAATTCAATGAGAGAAGTACTTCTACTCTAGGCGCATCTTACATATCCAGAGTTGTTGAAGTCAGCTCAAGGAAAGTTAATTTGCAGATTTGGGATACAGCAGGACAAGAAAGATACAAAGGTATGACTCCGATGTATTACAGAGGCGCCCACGCTGCCCTTCTTGTATATGCAATCGATTCTAATGAATCTTTTGCCTGTATCGATGAATGGTTCGAATCACTAGAAAAGAACAAATCAAATGATGTTACTTGCTACTTAATTGCAAACAAATGCGATTTGGACAACAGAGTAATTTCAACCGCAGATGGAAAAAAGAAAGCGGAAGATATCAACGCCACATACGTCGAGGTTTCGGCCTTATCTGGTGAAAACATTGACGATTTATTCTTATCGGTCGCTAAACGCTATTTACAAGACCGTCCTGTTGATTACCAAGATAAAAAGGACATTGTAGATGTTACAGCTGCAAATCAAGATAAGAAGAAATGTTGTAATTAAAAAAATGAAATTAACTATCTGTGTTATTTTATTTCTCTTGCCAGCCATATTATTCTTTCATATAATGCAATTAGAATATACTATATATAATGTGATCGAAATGTAAATACGAATTGATGAACAAATTATTACCGTAAACATTATATTATTTGTTTGATTTCAGATAATATATGTCATAAAGATGCCAAATACATTAATAATATTTAGTTTTGATGTAATTAAATTTTTTTGTCACGTAAAGTAAAAATTTAAAAAATTCTGAATAGTCTGACAGATTTTTTAAATGTTAATTTTTTTATTTTCTTTTTGCATATCAACTTGCAATGAAAGCGCGCTAGATCCAGGCCACTTCTGCTGTGGCGAAATTGACTGCGATGGACATTGTTTAAAGCAATATAATCACGGTAAATATGATTATTTTTGCGTCAATGACCAAGTGTACTTGTATTGTGGTAAGGCTACAACATTCCTGATATTTATTGGCATATTGATGGCACCTACAGTACTCTTTATATTATTCTCGATTATTTCTTGTACAAAAGTATCAACTTGCACAATGATAACCAACTTATTATTGAATGCAGGTTACGCTGTGCTGATAGAAGGCTCTTATTGCGTAGCAAAAACAAATGGATATCTTGTTGGAATCATTTCTGTATCAATTTCATATATCATTATAGTTTATATATTTTCAAGGGCTTCATTATGTACGTGTGTACCAACTTGTTTTAATGATATGAATATCAATGATCCAGTAAACTTAACATTAGTCAGTGAAAACTTCCACAAGTGTACATATCATTGCCCATGTTGCTCTCCGTGCATGTGTTGTGCGCCTAAGCCATATGATCCATATGGAGATTTCCCAGATCACCTTTGCTGTTGCAATATGGACACTGCTATTAGGCATTTCGACACAGATCAGTTCATTAGAGATGCTAGAGCACCAATTGTTACAATGGATGAGCTTAAAACGATTTCTGAAGAGAATTTCAGTATTCCTCCACAGCCATGCGCTGTTGCTACAACTTTATTCGATATTAAGAATGCCCATATGTACAGGAAGCGTGCAGAACCGGTATTTTATGGTTCTTGGCAAGAAAATGGAGTAATGATTCCATTTGAAAAGAAGAAGATCTTTTATCACTGCAGCTCCTTCTATAAATATGATCATAACATGGATAAAGAAATAAAGCGCGCAAATTCTATTGCTAGATCTATATACGACGTTCCAAATGAAGCAAAAATTACATTTAATCAATACAGGACACAAGGATTAATTGGATCAGCAATTGTAGCAGAAAATTCATGCATTGTCCCGTGTTTCAAGTCTTGTTTCTTTAGATTTATTTATGAAATTTTATTCCTTCTTGGATATAACTTGATTTCTGACTTCTTCTGGTATTGTGGCTCTCAACAGATTTATTTCAACTCTGTGAAATATATCAGTGTCGAGAAAGATCTTCGTGCAATGGCAGGTGAACGTGATCAATTCCAATTTGAAAGCCATACTGACCTAAAACAGCAATATGATCCGGTATCATGCAATTCTCTCGTCTAAATTTTAATACTTAGATATTATCAATTAATCATGTTCAATTTTAGAATTTTTGCTTTCATATAAGTTAACTTATTATAAACTGCGGTTTTAAATACTATTCGTTATTTCATAGTCAACAAATTAAAATCTCAAATTGTTATTTTGATCAGATTTCAATTTGGAAAAAATGATTAATAAAAGTACAAAAATATAAAGAGATTCTCTACATTTCTTTATAGAATTACAAAATTCATATTTTCAAACAAATATTATTTAATATTTTGCTCATAATCTATCGTAAATTTACTTTTTCTTTCATTAGATGCTATTTTTCAAGTTTTAAATTCAAAATTAGACATTAAACTTTTATTTCACTTAATTTATTCTCTCAAATGCTCAAGAGCAATAGCTTTCTCTTTAAAGAGGTCATTCATTGTGAAGTCAAGCTTTTCACGTAGCCACTCGTCGACTTCGAAGCCATCAACGATTTTGAAATGTTCGTTTTTAGCTGTGACAGAAAAGGAGAAAACAACTTCTTCTTTGATTCCATATGTATTGTCTTTAGGAACCGGGATACCAACACTTAATACTTTGTCTGGAGCTGTTCCAAATAACCATGCATTCATGTGTTGAATGGCAACTTTTGTTGGAGATGCATCACTTGTGAAACCTCTGTGTTCCAAAATCTGCCAAGCACGCTGACTGATGAACTTGAGGAACTCATTCTTGACGAAAAGTTCGCTGAGATAATCAATGACTTTCTCCTTCTTTCCATTCTTTACCAATGTTAAATTGGATAAGTCAGTAACCATTGATTCGCTGTGGTTGCTCCAAACGACGATGTTCTGTATGTCACTGAATTTGACACCGAGCTTTGAAGTGATTTTGTAATATAGTCTATTGTGATCGAGCATTGAGAGACTTGAGAAGTTATCTGGGCCCAAGTTTGGAGTATGCATCATTCCAATGACTATAACTTATAGATATATATTTATAAAATGTTAACTTCAAGATTCGATTTTATCATCCAAAATTACATCTATTATCATTTTACGTTTTGCCGATTAAATCCTACCGAATTTTTTTTATTGTTGGCTGATGTCTTATTGTTGATGTTCATGTTGCATTTCTAAAATGACTCTGTGAATTTAATATAATATTAATTTTTATATACATACAAAACAATAAAATATATGAAAACTATTTTGGCTTCGAAATGGATGATAATATCATTCTTATAACTTTCTGTTGAAGAGGAGTCATCTCTTCGTAAAGCTTTTTCAGCCATGCAGCTCTGTTGCTGTGCATTATCTTCTTGAAAATTGTCAGTACATTAGACTTAGTTTGTTGAGAAACAGAAGAACATTCATATGCTTGAATCAAATGAGAAATAACTGTTTCAAAATTCTCTTCACTGAAGAACCACTGAGGAAATTTCGAGACAGTTAGAACAAACAAGATGTAAACAGTCTCAGAGATATCCTCAATACTTTCTATTGGTAAATTCATCAACAAAATATGCGAATCAATTTCGCTGTTCGTGAATTCATGATTCGAAGTGACAAGTGAACAAAATGCCCCTAACGCACAATCCGATACAGTTGCATTTGTCATCAACGACTCACCATTGATCAATTCTACGAAAAGATTATAAAATTTGTCAAAATTCGGTTTGTCGACTTTGATGATTTTGAAAGAATTGTGTAAGCATATAAAAATGCTTTGTTTCAGATCAGAATCATTTGAGTTGATGCATTGAACGATAAAATCGTATATGTTTGCCAATCTGCTCAAATCATTCATATTATTAACGAAAGTGAACCATATTTCAATGGCAGTTTTTGCCATCAAAGCATCATTAAACATTGCAGCTATTTTTTGTTCTAATTCGCTCTCGAAGAAAATAATCGAATTTTGTCTGTCGTACAATAAAATTTCATTATATAACTGAGGAATGTTCGCTAAACACATCTGGAACATCGAAATAGGCAAATCTATTTCTATTTCAGCTGAGTTGTCATTTTTCTTTTTGATGACAATTTTTTATAAAGCGTCAAACAATCTCTCTGTTATCAGCATTGTTGACTTCAACAAAATTGTTGCTGATTCTTCGTTTCCCCATGAAATCTCTCTGGCGTGATGCATTATCTCGCTCACATTGATAACTATTGTATTAACATAGCTAGGCGTCAAAATTACTGAAGAATGAAGCGTAATAAATGTTTCAATAATTGTTGACAAAATTTGACATTTAAATTCGTTATTTTCTCCAGAATTCCTGAATATTTGCATTAATAAACTTATTGCATGCTCGGCGAGAATTTCTATGAAAACATCTCTGCTTAATATATTTGCAGCAGACAAGGCGCATTCTTGTAGAATATTTAAAGGAATTTCATCGACTGATTTTATTAAAACTGATAAAATTTTAAGTGCTCTTGCAACATCAACAGCTTGTACTTCATTGATGAATAGTTTTGCTCCTTTTTGATGGCTAGGAATCCTCTTCATGCACGAAACATCAATTCCTGTATCATAGTGATGCAAAACAACAAACGAAATTTCTGAATTTGCAGTTTCCAAAAAACTGCTAAAAAGTTTTTCTTTATCATTAATATTATTTCCCAAGGCTTGTATCAATAAAATTGTCGCTATGTGGCATTTTTCCATATCTTCGCTTTCGAACAAATCATTTCTTATATTCATCAAAATTTCCAAAAAATCTGAAGCCATTTATAATGTTTGCTCGGTTAATTTCGCTTTGTTCAGACACATCGCGAATGTTATAACAACGTTGAACTTCAATACATTGTCTTCTGTTGACTCAAATAACTGTCCCAAAACATTTGCCACGTCGTCCAATCTATCGAAAAATGCGCCGATTCCCATGATAAACAAACCCAAACAAAAAAGCAGTTTGACGCAACTTTCAGTGTCAGGGCATTGCGTTATATACTCTAGCAGTGTCTCTAGCATTGACGGGTACATTGTAGTGAGTGTCTCCATTGATGTGTTCTTGATGAAACTCGACAAAGAGTTGATGGCCGCTTTTCTCACCAATAAATTTTCTTCGACTGGGATTTTTTCGAGTAAAATTGGGAAAAGCGTGTCAAACAAGGCCAATGGGAACAAAGAAGGCATCGAAATGCAAAAATTATTTATAACTTGATAAGATGCATAGCGAATCCTAGGATGGACGTCTGTTTGCTCAAGTAAGGATGATACTGGTTGCATTAATTCTATCAAAGTCTCTCTAGATGCAGTATTATCTTCATCTTCGATTAAATTTGATAAAGTATATGAAGAAGTGCATGAAATTGCAATCAATGAAGCATAAACAAGTTTCCAGTTGGATAATTCTGTGATTTGTTTGCTGAAAAACTGAATAATTGTTTCCAATAATTCTTTTGAATTTAATTTCATTGTTACATCATTAAATATATCGTTAGCAATGGCATATGGATTTCTATCATTAATATCTTCAATCCATTCAGGCGAATCATCAATTTCACTCATTGTAAATATTAATGATATAATTAAGTTATTTGTAAATTCGAAATTCGATTTGATAAACTCTGAGCAGTACTTGCAGAACTCATTTGTAAACAAAATTGCCTGTATTCTGCATTCATTTTGTCCATTTTGAATGTTATTGATTAAAAATTCACCAAATTGTTCTAAATGGGGTGCAAAAAACATTGGTACTCGTTCTACAAAGTCTGATAATAGCTGAAAAATACGTGGGAAATGAATGATTTCTAGATTTGTTAATATTGTAATAAAATTTTGATAAATGAACTCATTGTCTGGAGCATGAATTGTAAAATTTGATTTGTTTCTAATTTATTAATTGAATACGTTAAAACTTCTGATATTATATGTGTTATGGTTTGCTTAAGCCTTTCAGAACTTTGTGGATCAATTAAAATAATAGGAAATAAAGATGAAAAATTGTTCCAAAAAGCAGATAGAATTTCTGGCGTATATATGATTGTACTGTGTCTTACATACGAAAATAATAAAGTTGCTGCTCTTAATTTGAAATTTTGATCATATTGTAAAATTATTTGAATCAAATATTCTAATACCAATGGAAAATTCGATTCTATGATGTTATTCAGTACTATTTCGGCTTCATTTCGCTGTTCATCTGTCCCAGTAAAGAATAAATGAACTAGATTTCGAAATGAATCGAAATCTATAAATTGTCAATTTTTAAATAATGACACTTTTGTTGATATCAAAATTTTGTTAACAACAGATTTTCTCTTTTCTATGATAAATATGCCGATCAATAGGGTCTACTTAGGAATATCTATATTTCGTATCATTGACGATATGACATTTACACTTTTGGCTTTTGAAAAATGAATTTGACAGTATTTTGACACTTTACAATCTATCAATTATGTAAGTTATAACTCTTTACAATCGATTAAGAGTCCGCTACGCGACCAAATAGCGGTCTCAATTTTTCAATGCGGTATTGAAAATTATCGTTTTGCCCAGAAAAATAAACTC
>MRSU01006708.1:0-32283 GCA_008369845.1 Trichomonas gallinae
TAATCAGATGGACATAAAAATGATACTTAATAAATTTGAGATCTCAAATCCCATCACAAAGTCAGAAAGCGAGTTGAAACGTATCGATCAAAATCGAAAATATTGATGAAAATCGAAATCATATCGGAATTTCGATTCTATATCTGCATATTAGTCGATATCTAGTGAAATAATTAAAGAAATCCCTGCAACCCAATTAATCGAACTCGAAAAATAAAATATTGCATATATTAGATGGTTATTCATATTTAAAAAATAAAATTTATTAAATTGAATTGCTAGAACATTAAAAACTCAAATCTTTAAAAATATGACATAATTATATACATGCAGCTTGTTTTAACCGGAATCTTATAATTTCGCTGTGTCTTTATTTTCAATCTAACGAATGACCATTTTTCAAGACACTATTCAAAACATAGAAAAATCGTTGCACATTGTAAAAAATATTAGTCATTCTATTATCTATAATATGTACTAAAATAATGGTTAATATTCAAAAATTCATCGAAATAATAGTATATAAATTGTATATAATATGTTAATCTCATTTTTGACTCATTTCAATCAAGAATCAAATAATTATTATTCAATTTTTTCATAAATTCATTTTTGTAAGACCCAACATGTAATAATAATGATATATGACATTTTATTAAAATTGCTATGCAAAGTAAATCTTCTCACAAAAATATAAAATATATCAAATTATTTCACAAAAGCAATAACATGTGTTTATTCATATCGCTCACTCACTATGATCGAATTATGTAATTTCAATAACTTTGCCTGTAATCATCATTACTCCTGTCTAATGATATTATAATGGATTTATCACTTTATATTTTCAATATCATTTCAATTTTTCAATACTAAATTCTTTGTTATATATGCATATAAACCGATCTTATTTATAATTTACGATATTTATTCAGGTCAAAATAGAGCTTTCAATTTTTGATAGCTATCGATTTCGATAGTATACATTCTTCAATCTATCTATGTATATTTTACCAATTTACTTTCAATTTAAAAAGTTCTCAAAACTATCACTTATTCGTTTAATATCGTAATTTCATATATCTACCCAATTCCGGTTCTCATGACTTTTCAATTGAAATTTTAAAATTTTATTTTTCTTAACATATATTTATAGAATTAGATTATTCTCTTTTTTATTGATATTTTATAATTTTTTTTTTAGATTTAGTTTCTGTAACGGATCATTTGGATTACATATTATGGAGTCTGAATTACAAATAAATCAGTCTCCTAATACAGTAGCGGTCTCTTTTGTTAATGGTGAACACATACAGCATGGTTCGCCCAACGAAAAAGCTACAAATCAATCACCACAGACATCTCGTAACAAGCAAAAAGCATTTAGATCAACATCGAAGATACTTAAACGCAAACAAAAGGCATCTAGGCTCGATCGATCCATTCTCAAACTTAACATTGAAGAACGCTACCCATCAGATCAATCAGACTCGACGATATCATCAGAAACTGACGACGAACTGATTATAAATTCGATGATGAGTGCGCTCAAAAACAGAAGCAATAAAAATAGAACAAGGGTCAATACCCGCGCGAATACAAGTCTCGCAATTCCAAAGATAGAGAGCATTTTCCCAGCTAAAGAGCCCTCTGTCCCGCCAATAAAGGTGCCCGCTCGCACCCGAACAAGAAAGGCAAGTTTAATTGATATTGTTGTCAAGACTGTAGAACACGAGGAAATCAAGCAAAAAATTGACCAACTTGTCACCCCGCCCAAACCATTTACATATAACGAATACGTCTTTACGTCAGAACACAACATACTCGGTTTCTCGCATGCTGCGTACAAAATTAAACAAGGAGAATACACATTATTCTGTGCGAAGCAAAAGGAAAGAAATTTGGAGGTAAACTCTCCGATATTTATCAGCAACGGAACAAAATCTAAACAATCTAACAATAATAAGCACGTCGGTATTTTCATGGCATTCAATAAAATAACAGAATTTACTTTGGCTGATATTCACGACAACGTGCAATATTCGTCGGAGCAGATTAAAGCCAACGTTGATCATAAAAATCAAGTCTCGTTATCGCTGAAACTTCACACGCCCAGAGATAAACTGGAAATACAAGGAGATTACTGCTCTCTTGGAACATCCGAATCAGGAAAATCAATCAAATTCTTAGAAAAATCTACGAATCAGGAATATATTACTTTAACTAATATTACAGATTCGACATGGAAAATCAAGGCTGTTAGCGAGATAGATCCGAAACAGCTACTTTCACTTGCGATTGTTATTGATCACTTTTCCAGGACTGCGAAAAAGTAATTTTTGGTTACTTTTCTTTTTTATATTAATCATTGTATTTTGTTGTTGTTTTGTATGAATAAATTTGTTTGATATATTAATTTTGTATCGTGATTGTATATATTCAAATCCAAAATAATTTTCTTTCCTTAATAAGGCATATCTCAGGTACAAAGCAGAAGCCCTTTAGAATGGCTTTTGACATATGAACACAAAACAGCAAAATCAAAACTCATAATAATAAAGAACTTAATAAAATTCATTGTATAAGCTTTGTTAAGATATCTATACTATATTTTCTTGTATATATGAATGAATATCATGTTATGTTGGTTAAATATTCATTTCAATATCAAACAGTGAATTTAAAACTCGATATGTGATTAATATATTGATAGATTTAGAATCTAATACATTTTAATATATAGAATCTATGTTAACGAAACTGAACTGAAGAAAGAGTTTGAAGATATAAATTTCCATGTTTTTTTAGAGTGTATCGATTAATAGCTGAGGTCATCGTAAACATGTTGATCATTTATAATAACAAACAATAGACAAATTTATTATTCATAACAAATATATATATAAAAAAACAAATATAAGATCAAATCTAAGTATACTTTCATTATACTTGAAGAAATATAGCTTGAAACGATTTAATATAGCGTAAAAATCTGAATGAACGATATGATGTATAATATATCCGGAAGCGTGTGTATCTAATATTCTATCGATAAGAATAATCATTTGTAAGATATATTAAATGAAATTATAGAATTATTGCAATCAATAATGAATTGGTAAAATAGTATATTACGAATGGTTTTGTGTATCTGATAATGGTTAAGTATGAGGTTTTTGCGGTAAGATAATCGAAAATATTGAAAATCGAGATAGAAAAATTTCGGTTGTAAAATTTCAATTTGATTGAGGAACTGTAAACTTATGTGTAATGCTGAATGAATCTTAGTGATGTAATGTGAATATTCTTAGGAAATCTAAAGGCGAATAAAAATTATTACAATGTCTAAGGCTCAGCTTCGCCTGAGCTTGCTGAGCGAATAGTTGTCATAGGTTCCATATCATTACCTTGCTTCGAAAAGGCCAATGCTTGTGCAAAGAAGTAGAAATTAATGACTTCGAGCATGCAATTTATCAGGGATGCGATCGCCTTTGCGAACTGGTAAAAGTTCATTAAAACTATTGATGTAATTGTCCAGAATATTATTGATAAAAAGAAACCAAGCCAAAAAGTATTAGTTTGACATGGATTCTGTTCGAATGGTTCTGGAAATACGTAATACTCGAAGAATTCATTTTTTTCGTTAGGAACGCAGAGAAAATACCAGCGAAGGCCAGCCAATCTCCATCCGCTGATAAATTGCACTGCTAAGAAATGTATGATTCCTGCAGTAGATATTACTCCAATGATAACTGTTGAGTCGTCCGAAAATAAGACAATTGATGTAAATATAAGAATGAGAAGAAGTTTTATCAATATATAGAAAAGAACGTGTATAGATAAAACTGGTGTCTCCTCAGGAACCAAAATTTCTGCTCGGGCAGCTGAAAACTCGTTTTGTTCAGCCACCTTCAAAATCTGTTTTACATGTCAAAAATCATTCAATAAATTGTATTACACGTCAAATTATTTGTTTTCTTGTCATATTTTTTTCACAAAATTTCCAAATTGACCTATGATTTTTCTTTGCTAAATGATATCAGTGATTAATATTAATCAAATTTGTTGATTTAATTTGCGAAATAATCAATATTTTTTATAGAATATTTTTCATTTATGGAAAATATTAAACAAAATTTTCTAAACAACTAAATTCATATTTAGACAAAAATTTGATTTTAATAATCTCATCTTCGATTGTGTGGAAATAATATACAATTTTGAGATCATTCGCAAAATTTTAAAAATCAATTGTTATATTTTGATTATAGAATGATAATTGTTAAAAATTCCAAGCAGCAGAATGCAGCAATAGGAGTGGTTATCAGATTTACAGTGTTCAAATTCTACAATTACAAATACATATTTAGTTTTGATGATTTTTTTAAACACAAGAATAAATAATTTACAAAAAATTACATGTCAGATTTTATCCAAGAAGTTGAGTTTTCCAAGATTTTTAAGCTATTTATAACATGTTAAAGCTAGAAAGTGATGTTGAAGTCAAAAATATATGGTTTTTATCGTCCAAAAAATTGGAATGATTGATCATTTCGAAGCAACTCCACTTGCAGTCGATGGAATGATTCAATACAAGGCTATCAGAAAGCCAGGAACAACAGCAAACCCGAATACAGACTTAATCGAACTTTTCAACATTCTTAAAAATCACACAGACCCAGAAATGAAGCAAATCAACATCTCGAGATCGAAATTGAACGTCATCCGTGGCATTCACATTGCTCCATATCACAAAATTGCTTTCTGCCCGCAAGGAAAGATGTTCGATGTTTGCGTCGACATGCGTCCAAACTCTCCAACATTCATGAAGTGGGCAGGATGCTGGCTTGACAAAGATACACATGTCATTGTTCCTCCATACTGTGCACACGGAGTTTTCTCGGCTGAAGAGGATTCAGTTCTTTGCTATTATCAGGGTGGCTGCTTCTTCCCACACCTTGACTTTGCTGTTAACCCAATGGACCCACAAATCGGCATCCAATGGCCAAAACCAATTAATTCGGAAAGCTATGTACTCTCAGAAAAGGATACAAAGTCTTCACCAGTTACACCAGAACTCGTCGAGACATTAAGGTACAGAATCGAGCATCCAATTGAAGATAGACTTACAAATACAAATTCTGATTTCGTTTTAATTTGCAATTCCTCGCATATTTCACTTCCAATCCTTTCCGTTTTCGAAAAACAGAACTTAAAGGGCCATCTTTTAACAATGCAGTCATTCAATCGCGAGACTTTGAACGCAAGAATTGTTTCTCTCAGACCAAAGTATTCAGTTATTTACGTCGTTGACACTCGCAACAAGGACTCCGCTGATATCTTCACAGAAGTTATGAACGCTACATTCGTTTGCCACAACCTTGGATCACATATTACTTTTATTTTCGACTCTGAAGACTTCCCAGGTCACGAACTTATCCATGATACACTCTTGGGCGACTGCTCTGACTTCTGCCTTGTTATTACATGCAAGTCCCTCTTAACAAGATCAATGTCTAAGGAACAAATCGCAGAAATCCTTCAGCGCGACGAGCAAATCCTTTCCAAGATCTCAACATTCACTGATTTCGATAACATGGCAAACTGGATCATCGACCAGGCTAAGTTAAGAGCAAAGGGCTTCTACACAATCGCAAACAAGGGCAAGATCGATATCGAAAAAGTCAAGCAGTTCTGCATCAGCGCTGGTGTCTCACTCAACGCTATCCAGGGTGAACCATTCAAGGGAGATGTCGATTCACAAGATGCTAATGAGGCTTTCTCAGCACTAATCAGCCGGTTCACAGAATAAAAACTCGGAGTTGTTGAGTTTTCATTTATAAATGTCTAATTTTTACTTTCTCAGAAATCTTTTTTAAGACCAGAAATTACAATATTAACAGTGTACTATAGTACTATATATATTTCCTAAGCTCACAGACCTTCTATTATCTCATTAAAGAGTCACTGAGCTAGATCAGCAAGGTCCATACAGTGCACATCAAGACTGCGCGCGACGTTGTGAACATTACTGACCAGTATTCAATCTTCAAGGAGCCAGATACAACACTATTCAACGATGGAGTACAACTTCCTCGCTCATCATTGAAGTGCCTCGCGGAAACAGCTGGCACACTCACTCACGCTTACCAGAACCAGAACGACAAGCTCGTATTATCACCGCATTCATCGCTGAGAATCGACATCACTCTGCCGAATCAGCAGTCTCAGATGCTCATGCATGTCAACTGCGGCAGACTTGACGCGAAGCTTCGTGCACACTGAAGGAACGCCTTTCTACGTCCCAATATCAGATGATGACATAATCGCAGCGCGAAATGGAGAAGATCAAGATTCGATTCGTAATTCCGAAATTGAAATTAGAACAAGACGATTATCTCAATAACGCAATCGTAGTAACAAAATATCTTGAAAATAATGAACTTGAATCTGAATCTGTTGCTATTTTCCTTGTCAAGAAGCACTAATTTTTGATTGTTTTTTAAAATCTTAAGCAACAATTATAATTATTTTTTCCGATATGTATTTTGATATATGTTCTTTTCTGGAGTTGATGATTTTCATTTTTCACAAAACCATAGATTTTTTTTAATTTCTCGTTCATTCACATCATTAATCGCCAAGATTTGTAATGTTTTGCGAGAGAATTTCAAATTAAGGAAATAATAGGATTTTGTATAGAGATGATATTCTTGCTACAAAAGATTGGTGAAAATCAAGCTGATCTCATTATTGGAAAATTCATAGGATGTCCATTAAATCGACCATTTTTAGGTTTTTAATAGTAATGACAGTGGAACAATAATAGTAATGAATACAATCTATAATTTTCGCAAAAGTGACAAATTTTCTTAGGTTTACACGAAAATTGAGAGAATCCCTGGTCTCACTTTTTATCACTGGTTATTGCTCCACTGTGAGCCTGAAATCAACAAGCCATTGGCTGCAATGGTGATTACACATCTACTTATTAAAGTTTTATTTTGATAGCATCAATATTGGCAAAAATATCTGGGTGCAAAAATAATTAATGTACATCCTATATTCAATATAGATCAATTTTAGTGAAGAATATGGCGAGTCATTATTCATACAATTATCAATATGTTTGTGAAAAATATATTCAGGTGTTAAATTAATATTAATATTCAAACAGCTGATAACTCTCTATTCAAATAGCAGATAACACACAAGTAAAAGTTAATGCATAACCTCCAAATTTGGGAACAATATGCTGAGGTTGTAAAATAATATTGAATAGTTATAAGCATCTTTATTAAAGCAGTAAATAGCAAGCATGACCTATTTCGTCCTTTTGATCGATTATAGCAATGATGTTAAGCTCAAATGACAAAAATAACTATACACTCTAGAGATAATCTAATGATGACAAACATTTTCTCTTAGTTCCTGGAATAGATGTTAGCGCATAAACTTGTGACAAACATTCAATGATCTTCATGAAGCAACATTAACCATATCTAAAAATCTCAATATTCATCGATAGCATTCAACAACTGACTGGGAAACAATTGTTTTAATTTGGTTTAATTGGCATAATGCTGTACTATGAGTCTCTCTCCCATTTATGCATCATTTGCATTCTTTAAAGAAAAATCTTCCAACGATATCCGTCTTATTTAGTGTTAACGTAAATTAACGCATCATTCAATGATATCAGACAACAGGGATGGTAAAAATCAAATCAGATTGTGTCAGTGACATTATTATAGTTGGCAATTTTCCAAAAAAAGAGTCAAAAACAATATTGGTTTATGTGTAAAGAATTTGAATATGTTATAGAATTATAAACAACAAAAAAATTAATGGAATCATTCCCATAATTTTACCAATAGCAAATAAGTGATAAATATTTACAACTATTCAATTATTTTCTTTACAACTATTGAAATGGTCAATTTTTGTCAATATTTTTGATGACGGACATTGAGGAAAATTCGAATTTCCTTCATAGATTTTCAGAGACCCTTGCCGGTCTCGAAGAATCAAACATCGAAGAATCTAAGAAAATGATGGATGAATTCCTCAAGAAATTTCCAAAGTTTTCAAATTATTTGGAAAGGGTATTAATTAATAATGCCATTTTCAAACCCACAAAATTATACTCTTTCATGATGCTCTTTGACCACGTCCATCAACAAACAAACAGTAAATTAACTTCATATGTGTTTAGAGAACTTAAAGTATTGGGAGATTATATTAAGAAAAAGTACAACTTAACTCTTTCAAATGAAAAAGGTGAGTTCAGAGAAATTGATGATCTTCATGATTGGTTTGGAAAAGATTCACCATTAAATTTCATCCTTCATGATGACAAAGAAAGTTTGACAAAAGCAGTGAATTTATCGTACACCGACAGAATACAAGGTGCAGATATATTGAATTTATCTGCAGTTTTAGGTTCCGAGAATTGCTTTAGAACAATTTTAGCGGCAAAACAATCACGAACTGTTACTCAAATAGTTATGCAATATGCCTATCTTGGTGGAAACATTAATATTATTCAAATTTGTAGTCAAAATGATCTTCATGTTGACCAAATTTGCCTTAACAATGCAGTACTTGGCCATCATAATGAAATAGTTTTCAATATCATGGAAAATCACCCTGAATTGAAGCCATGCTGGAGAGATATCTCCCTTGTTATGAACACAGAAATTTTTAAGCACATGGTTGATACATATGGAATAAGATTCAATGATCCTTTGGGTGGCAACATCCTCAACTCATGCTTTTACTTAAGTGCTTTCAATCTCCATGATGTCGTACTAGCAGATAGTGAAATTAATATCAATAAAGCAAATAATACTGGGAACACACCATTACATTTTGCATGTCATGACGATGATGCTGATTTTCTTGAGAAGCTCATTAAAAAAGGTGCAAATATCAATGCTCAAGAAATTAATCATTACTCTCCTCTAATCATTGCAGTTGGCTTGAACTCAGTTAATTGCGCCAAAATACTAGTCGAAAACAAGTGTTATTTAGAATTCGTAGATGAAAATTATATGAATGCTCTCGCAATTGCGGTGAGATATAATGAAGTCGAAATAGTTCAGTGGATTTTATCGCATGATGGAAATCTCGCATTCAGAGATGGAAAGAATGGATGGACACTTGCTCATATTGCAGCACTCGGAAACTCACTCGATTCATTAAAGTTTTTGCTCGCATATGGAGCAAAGGTAGATGAGATCGATGCAAAAAATGCAACACCATTATTTTATGCAGCGGTTTCCAACTACGCCGATATTACAAATTTCCTGCTCGAAAATGGAGCAAATCCAAATCATTTAAATATATTTGGTGAGACACCATTGATGGCAGCAGTATTTAAAAATTCATATGAATCTGCGAAAGCCATTATTTCGAAGTGCAAAGATGCCATTTCAACCTGCTCAAGTCAAGGGCACACAGCACTCATGATAGCATGCTCATACGGAAGTTTCGAAACAGCAGAAGTCCTTCTTCAAGGTGGTTGTCAAGTTGATTTCAAAGACAACGAAGGCTGCACAGCTTTGATGCATGCGGCAAAATGTGATAAACCAGAAATAGCTAAACTTTTGCTCGACTACAAGGCAAATATCAACATGAGAGACAAATGTAACAAAACTGCTTTAATTTACTGCTCGCAATTTAAAGCGCATAAGATGGCACACTTTTTGTTGGAGAATAATGCAGATATTAATGTTGTTGATCAATTGAATTGCAATGCTTTGATGTATGCATGCAGATTTGAGTCACTTGCAATCATTAAAATGCTTATTAATCGAAACGTCAATGTCAATCTGTCATCACGTGATGGATTCACTGCATTAATGTATGCAGCAGAATTCGGAACTCCAGAAATGGTTGAAGCTTTGTTAAATGCAAATGCTGCAATTAATGCACAAGATAACAATGGAATAACTGCACTGATTAAATCTATTCAAAACGGAAAATGCAGAATAACACAACTGCTCGTAGATAGAGGGGCGGATATTAGAATCCAAGATAACATGGGACTAACTCCTCTTTTATACTGCGCTCAATGTGATAATGCCAAAGATTTTCAATTGCTTTTATCTGCAGGCGCTGATATTAATCACGAAGACATCAACGGATTCTCCATTCTATCATACTGTGCTGTCCACAATTCAGTTGAAGTTGCAAAACTCGTGTTGCAGCAAAACTTTAACATTAACCAAAGATCAAGACAAGGATGGACACCAATGTTCATGAGCGCGTCATGTGATCGTCCTCAAATGGCTGAGCTCCTCATGCAACATCATGCTGATATCAATATCCCAGATAATTCTGGGTGCACACCATTCGTCGTCGCGAAGATGAAGAATTCAAGTGTTGCTGGAATTATTTTGAAATCACTTCCTCCACAACAAGCTCAAGAATTAGACATGTATGCTTTCCAACGATATGTACAGCACCTATTTCCACAAGGATTCCCTAATCCAAGCATGTTCCAACAAGGTTTTCCTAATCCAAACATGTTCCAACAAGGTTTTCCTAATCCAAACATGTTCCAACAAGGATTCCCTAATCCAAACATGTTCCAACAAGGATTCCCTAATCCAAACATGTTCCAACAAGGTTTTCCAAATCCTAATATTACACCACAAGATTTTCAAATGCAATTTCAAAATATGCAAATGATGTTTCCAGGTTTTCAGAATATGGCTCAACAATTCTTCCAGCAAATGTTCCCGAATCAACAACCAAACACTAACCAGCTTCAGCCAACAAACATGTCTAATGATAGAAGCATGAATAGCTTTGACAATCAACGCGATCGAAATATCAATGATTATGATAATCAGCGCAATAGAAACATGGATCGCTTTGACAATCAATATTCCAATCCTTTTTACCAAAATCAGAATTACGACAATAGGCGCAATAGAAACACGGATCGTTTTGATAACCAACGTGAACAAAATCGCTTTGACAATCAGCCTTATGGTTTTCAAGGCTATTATAATTATTAAATTTAAAGTTTTATTTATTTGCGTTTTTCACATTTTTTTTTTAACAAAAAGCACATCAGGAAAGTGTTTGATCTAAAGCTTGCGACTTTAAAAATAATAGCAATTGTAGATTATTGGAATCCAAAGAGGAAAAAACTTAAATTTAAACAAAACTCTAAATAAAAACTTTATAAGAATTCAGATGTGCGCTCTTCGAATGCAGGAAGCATCTGCTTCTTCTCTACTGGTGTGTTGATGCTTTCTTGCAAGTCTCTTTCCTCGTGTAGCATCTCCTTGATTTCAGCGGGAGTTTTTTCGAGGCCGAAAGCAGTGGCCAAGTGTCCAAGGTGCAAATCTCTGGCTCTGAAGATTGTCCTCGTTGTCTTGTGGTGTGTAGTGTAAGCAGCGATGGATGATGCCCATGCTTGGCCAGCAGCCATTGTGAGATCGTTCTTCTGAACAGTTTCGAACGATTCCTTCCTCAATGCAGCCATACACAAATCGTAATCATCGCCCATCATTGCGTCAACGCCTTTTCTGACTAGTTCATCGTATTTGTAGTGCTTCAAGTTGACCTTCTTGTCTCTCAGCAAGTCTACGAATGCGAGCTCATTCTTCTGTAAGAACAAATAAGCTATGCCGTCTTTGCCGATTCTTGCTGTTCTGCCAACTCTGTGTACGTAGTCTTCTGTGTCAACTGGTGGATCATACTGGACAATCAATGTAACGCCAGGAATATCTAGGCCTCTTGCAGCGACATCTGTGCAAAACAGGACGCCGCTCTTGACTGACGTGAACTTGGAAATCGTCTTAGAACGCTCAATGTGCTCGACAAAGCCGTGAATTCTGAAGACGGGAACATTCAAGAAAGGGCTGAAGCCGCCAACTTCATCGTTATCTGTGCTTGCGTGTTTATCCATGATTGTCGGTTTGTTCTCTGTCTTCTCTTCCTGTTTCTCTGACTCGTTCAGCGGTCCTTTGTAGTTTCTCTGCGGAATTCTGCGATGCGCTCTTTCACCTGGTGTCATGAAGTTAAAGAATGAGAAGAAAGATGCGTGGAAGTCCACACTCTTGCAGCAGCTGAGGAAAACAACTGCCTTTGTCTCTGGTTCTTCGACGAAATATCTCTTTAATAATGTTGCAAGGGCAGCGAGGCGCCATTTTGCATCAACTGTAACAAAGCGTTGAAGTAGTGTCATTGGGATAGAGAATTCTTCGTCTTTCATCGTTCCAACATTAACTGGATTATATAACGCGATATTTGCAAGTGTATCGAG
This sequence comes from Trichomonas gallinae, assembly GCA_008369845.1. NCBI lineage: Eukaryota > Parabasalia > Trichomonadida > Trichomonadidae > Trichomonas > Trichomonas gallinae. Next base: position 12,284 of record MRSU01006708.1, read on the forward strand.
TGTTTTTGGAAGTGTAGCGGAAACTAATATTGTCTGGTGTGCTGGCTTATCATCTGTTTTTCCTTGTCTTTCGTTAATGATTGAAATAATCTGTTCGAGTCTTTTTCCGTGTCCAGCATCGAGCAATCTGTCTGCCTCATCTAGGACAAGGAACTTTAAGTTATCAACAATAAGATTTTGAGAATTTTCAAGGTGATAAAGCAGTCTTCCTGGAGTTCCAATCAAAAGATTCACGCCTTTTCTTAAAATCGCTTTTTCTTTGGCGGTCTTTGAGCCACCTGTTACAGTGCCCGAAACTACGTAGTTCATCTGTTTGCGAAGGTTTTGGACGACTGTATCAATTTGTTGACAAAGTTCGTGTGTTGGAGCAACAATAAGAGCGAGGCATCCTTTCTCACGTGTGATTGGATCTTTATCACGCGGAAAATCGACAGAAAGTCTGTGCATAATTGGAAGGAGATATGCTAAAGTCTTTCCTGAGCCTGTATCTGCTCTCATCAAGACATCTGAACCGGAAATAATCGGTGGAATAGAATCAGATTGGATTTTTGTGTATTTATCAATATTCATTTTCTTGAGAGCGTTAATTAAACGTGGATTGAGTTCAAAATCGTCAAGACCAGACTCAGAATAGAGGCCTTCAGTGATATCTTCGGCAGTGATCACTGGAGCTGCCTGCTGTTCTTTATTTTCTTCCTCATTCATAATCTTTTTTGTCTTGTATGTCACTTTTATAAATTTTTGTCAATTTGATAATATTTGTCGTGTAAAAATTTATATGTCAATTTCTTAATTTTGACATGTAATTTAATTATTTGGCAATCTTATAGTATTTGTCATGTAAAATATATATATGACGGTTTTCGTATTTTTGACATGTAATAATGATATTTGGCATGTAATATTGTTAGATGTCAAATTTGTTTATTTATCAATCAGCAACAATTTCTCTGGAATATTGAGGTTCAAATCTTAAGAATGAAGCTGTTGGTTGTCTGATATGTTTGAACGTTGAAGCCACAGCAATAATGTTTTGTTCGCAATGCCATTTCAATGCTATAGTTATTTTTATTTAATGATTGTAAATTTAATATCCACAAGCCTCCTATTCTTTGTATTCAAGTTCAAACTCACGGAAATATAAAAAATCAAGATACGTTTTCCCAATAGAATTCATATTAGAGCATATTACACATTGCATATGAGCTAATTACCTCTCAAATAGGCATTGTTTGTTTAGTTTTTAGTTATGTAGCAATAATTGATTGGAAAATTAATCAATTTCCTAAACTTATAATTTTAATGGTAGGACTATCATATTCTACTGCTAATCTATTGATAGGAACAAGCATTCAAGTAAAAAATTTTGAGTCGTAAATATGAAATTTGTTTTTTGGCCGATTAAGGTAAGAATAATGTGAAGTTAAACAATGTTTGAAATGCGTTTTATTAATATACTATCTTAGTTCTTCTTGACCTTCAAGGATGCATTAGCCTGGGATCTGCAAGCAAGGTAAGCTGTGATAACTGTGATGAAGGACTCAGCAATTGAGAAGAAGCACCAAATGGCAGAGCGTTCACCATCAGTAACATCACCCTTGAAGAGGAATGAGATGAATGGGCCTGTAAGGAAGAGAATGATAGCCTGGATTCTTAAGCCCATAACGAATGGAGCAACGAACATGAAGAGGAAGTGGCCAGCAACGTTCGGGAACAAGTATGATGACTTAAGGAGCTTGAATTCCCATTTGATGTGGTAAAGACCGTTTGTTGAGCATGTCTTTTCGCCGCAAATTCCTTCTGCACCATTGCATGGCTTGAAAACGAATGATTCTGGAGCATCATAGAGTGCTGGGATGAGGAGACGTGCGGCCATGAGTAAGCCAGTAACGAAACCGAATTTAAAGATAAATTGCCAGATGCCATCGCGCTTCTTTTGGAAGTTCTGGAAGTCGAGAGCGGAGAAAGCGATGTTAGAGAAGAGCGGCTGCCAGCAGATATGAATGTAGCCGAGAGCTGTGAGAACAATGTTGAACATTGATGAGCAATCATTGATAACAAGATATTGGAAGTACTGAAGGCCTTCCATTGAAGCGAAATAGAAGAAGCAATAAGCAACTCTCAAGCGCTGCCACTTCTCGAGGTTCTTCCAAAGGCCCTTGCCTGTCAAAACCCAAATGGCAATAGCGCAGCTTGTTAATGTGAATCCAAGGGACCACTCCTTGTTGAAGCACATTGTTTGATTAAAAAGTGATGTGAAATTCATAATTTCCAATTTTGCTCTAAACACTGCATAACATCAAGCCAGCCTTCTTTATTATCCAAACTGCGTCGCAGGCAGAAGAACCTTATTTTTAATCGTATTCAATAAAATCTGATTGCAAAAAGATGAAATATTATTAGGTTAACTGCTTTAGCTCATAAAAAATATGTTAACGAATTTGATTAGGCATTCAAAAATGAAATGATTTTCGGTTTTGTCACTATTCAAATCTAATTTGTGATTTATTGCAATAGACGTATTATTAATCATATTTTATGATAGTTTACGAACAAATTCTGAAATTTGTGTGAAAACAATGCATTCAAAAAGCTGTCTTAACGTATTTACAAATATAATCCCTCCGATCATGTATATTTATTGCATTTTATCATTACTACCAATTTTTTTATCAAGACCATTTGATAGAGTTCAATAAAAATAATTCTAAAAAATTACTTGTCAACAATTTCATAATAACGTAATTACCATGGAAGTTATATTTTGTCTCAATTTTAAATTAAATCCGATGAAAAAGGATAAATCTTATAAAACATTACAAAATGATGAACCATATTCGAAATGTTGACTTATATATAAAAGGTTTTGTAAACTTATCATTTTCATTTGTCTTTTGTTTTTTATGATAAAGCACCGGTATCGGTGGGTTATAATTTCTTCACGTGTTTATGCAGACTAGCATTAATATATTTTCCGATTATGAAAATAAAGAATCGCTATTCAAAAATTGAAATTCATTTTGATCGCTGATAGACTATTTTTATTATAAAGTGTTCATATTTGCACATAGTATTGACCATAGATTGTGTTTTGCATCCGATTAATCATTTTTTCATCTTTTTTCCAAAGTTCAATGGTATATTTTGTGACTCAAATGCAATGTGCATAAAACACATCGTATTCATCCTCTATGCACGCACCAAAAGTGAATCAATTGGCCTCTTTATCAATACCAAAATCAATCAATTTTGAGATCAATCATAATATCTTTGTTTAATAATGTTTTTGAAGGGTGTATGATGTGTTTATTTCAAATTATCTTACAGCAAGCTATAATATTTATATTTGAATAGAGTATAGATATATTATTTTGTCACAATCAATAAAACGTCATTTATTGATAGGATCTTCATCCAACTATCTATGGTTAAGTTATCTATATACTTTTACAATGAAAAATAATAACAAAATTAATAATATGTAAAAATACTGCGTTTGATGTAAGGATAGTATAATATAACTCTATTTTATGTAAAGATACAAACAAAAATATAATTATAAAGAAATAATTAAATTTTTCCTTATAATTTGATTTTTTCTTTGTGGATATGCTCTTCGTTATTGCCATCTTCTTCCTCATAAGAATCAATATCAGCAGCAATACCAAATACAGGTCTATCTGAATTATTAAGATCAATATCATCATTTGATGATATTTCGTAATCTTTGGCATTTGGAAATACGTTATTTTGACTAGAAACAAGAGGTTTTGTAGAACCTTCTGTTGTATCAGATTGTTTTCGTCTTTCTTGAGTAAAACCAATAAGCGAATACCAACTAGATCCAATAGTTGTAATGATGATGCCCATTATGTTAGCTAGTGTCAATCTTTTGTCGAATAACATAACAGAAATAATAATTGTCGTAATTTGCTTTACACATCCGGCAATAGTTACCGTAAGTGGAGATGTGTATTGTGTGGCAAGGAAATTCGTTAAATTCAGGAAGTAAGCCATGATTCCACTTATTACTGAGAAAAATACGCAAGTAAAAGATGCATTGTACTTTGATTTCGGAGAGAATATCTTCTGTGGCTCTCCATCGAAAAACGCTAAAGCAAACATCTCAATAGCTGAAAATGGAGAAATTCTTGCAAGCAAATCTGCGGACTTTAAAGTGTATTGGCCTGATAGGACCATCTTGATAGAGATGGATTTAGCAGAGCTTAAGAGACAGCCGATGATTGTAATTAAAAATCCTCGCCAACTTAAATTTAACTCGCCAAGACAGCTTAAAGCGACTCCAACGGAAATAATTACGCAAGATATAATATGTTGCATTCCGTATTTCTGTTTCAAAAAGAAATGAGAAAAAATCATTGTGATAATTGGGATTATTGCACGAACTACTTGTGTGAACGCGACTGAGCAATAGTTAAGAGACATATTTCCTGTTACTATATTCATTGTAAATAAAAGTGATAAGAGAACTATTCTGTACATTACTGTTCTCTCAAATTGGTCAATAGAAAGGCCATTTTTAACGGCTATTTTTTCATTGTCTTTGGTTGAAAACATGCTTTCAACAAAAGAGAAAAATGTTGATATTGATTGATGCATGAAACTCATCAATATCGGATATTTGAATCCAACTTTGGCTAAAATTCCTTTGTTTAGTAATGTTAGACCTACATTTAAAACAAACCAAACCGAAAGCCAAAGAGAACCAAGTCCAAAAGCCATAACGATATTTTTTCTGACATCTGACACTTTACAAAAAAAATGATCGTTACGTAACTTTCTAAAAAATATAATTCGAATAATTTTTATTTCTATAAAAGAATAGTATATATCATACAAAAAGAAGCTTGAGAAATTGCTAAAGCAGTTAATGTTAAAACTGAATTTTATAAATAAATTATGCATGAACTAAATATGATGATTGATGATGATCTACAAAATGTAAATACCATGCTTGTGATTGTTTTCAAGTCGAACTTCAATGATTTACAAGCCTGATAATTATAATTTTCGCGCAAATTTATATGTCTCTGCAACACTCTTCATAATGTCAACTGTATATATAAGCTTAACGCTTAATACCAAATGAAGTAGAATTCTAGACTTGAAATTATTTCCATTTGAGACATGTAATTTATTCTTCAAAAGTTTCCATTGAAAGTCTCAATGCTATTTGAAGTTCAAGTGCGTCTATAGTTTCTGTGTGATGTCTGTCTTCAGCTAAACTTAATGCAGTTTGTCCATGTTTATTTTTTGCATTATAATCCGCGCCAAGTTCCATCAATAGGACAACGCAATCAGTACTATTATTCATGGCAGCAGCCATCAATGCTGTACATCCTTCTCGAGTTTTTGCTTCTATTTTTGCTCCTAAATCAACTAATACTGAGATAGCTTCAGAACGATTATTTATTGCAGCATATATTAGTGGTGTTTGTCCAAAAGAGTCAGTGTCATCAATCTTGAGACCTAGTTTAACAAGTTTTCGAATAAAATTGACATGTCCATCTCTGCTAGCCCACATCAATAGTGATACATCACCATTTTCTTTGAAATTAACATCTGCTCCATTTTCCAGCAACAAGTCAAAAATTTTTTCGTGTGCAAAATATACTGCAAAAAATAATGCATTCCTATATCCATCGTTTTCGTTAGCGTTCGCACCCAATTTTATTAGGGTTGATAATGTTTCAATAAAATTACAATTAGTTGCCCACATTAAAGCTGTCCTTCCGATAACTTTATGCTTAGCGTCGACATCCACATATTTAAATAAATATTCTACCATTTCTGGAATCCCAAAAAACGCGCAATTGTTGAAAATTTCATTTGGTTTGTTTGATAAAGATGTAACAATAAGAAACTCTTTAATATTCATAGATCTGCACGTTTTTTCTAAATTACTTAGATTTTGCATATATTCAGAATGCAACTCCAATAAAATTTCTAAGTTGTTGATTTGCAATAATTTGTCGTTCTGATGAATGTATATATCGGAATTTGTGCTGCATTCCTTAATTATTTCAGTGTTCGTGCCAATGAAGCTCGATGAGATGCATTCTTTGGTAATTTCGACATTGAGATTTCTCAAAAATCTAAAAATTTTAACTGAGCCGTAGAAGCAGCACCAATCTATTAAGCTTCTGTTTTCAAAAACCCCTTTGTAAGAATGCTCATCGAAAATATCGACGCATTCGAGGAATCCTTCAATGTTATCATGAAGAATATGGTGCATTACCGTATTTGGCTCATAAACATTTAATAGATCTTCTATTGTCATGTTGTCATAATTTTTTAAATGATCTGGAAAATTATCAAACAAACGGTAATTCACTTTTAACTTGTACTCTTTGGAATATAATATGCCAATATGACTCTTAAGATGATACAAATGTGGCTTGATGTTGAAATGATTGAAAAATATCTTGAATAACTCCCAGTATTCAGGAAGTAACATGAGTTTACACTCTGCAGCATTCGATATAAGAATCAAAACTGCGCAAACATCCCATTTTACTGCTGTGCAAAATTTGATTAAATCTTCAGCGAGGCCCTGGGCTTCTCCCTCACGAAGGTTGTATATTCTGTCATAAAACTCTAAATATTTTTGTAATGCCATATAAAAATTCCAAATTCTGAATTTAATCAGCATTAACCAGAACAATAAAAAATTTACCAACAATTTTATCGTTTCATTCTCAAAAAAAAAGCCGTCGTTGAAATATTGTTCGTGATATTAAGCTATATTGCTGTATTATTAGACATGTACAGTAAACTCGTCGAGGAGAAACTTAAAGAATCAGACGGAGAAGATGTTTTTTTTCTTTCATTCCTTCAGCAAAAAAGCACTCTCACTAGTCACAGACAAATAATATATCACCCTTGATTTCTGCGTTGATGTATGGCGAATGAATAGTCTTGATTACTCTGTAGCAAAACTTGTCATTTAGTCGTATCTCGTCTTCTTTACATATCTTGTGGATGACGCGTGCATATTCGTCCTCGTTCGTTAGTTTGAAGTCTTGATCTTCCTCGATCTCTTCGATCATTGTGACTCCATATTTAGAAACAAATTTTGGGATGCGATCTGACAAAATGTGGAAGTTTTGCGCGATGTAATTGACAACTTTCTTTTTCGGCGGCTCGCCGAACTTATATGCACATGAAATATAGTGGTCAACATCTTCTTCTTTGATATCGCGCGACGACAATATATTGAAGTACGAATTCATCATGTCTGACCGAGACAATTCATGCCCGATGTTGAACAAATCTTCACAAACACACTCTGGCAGTTCACCTTCACCTTTCCATTCTCAATCACTTTCTTCATAATTGTAACAGTTTTTCTATTTTTGATATCATATTCTATCTTATATGATTCTTTCTTCTCTGCATTTTCCAGTTAAAAAAAATCGAAAAAAAGTAAAAACTCATATATTTGATTCCTGATGGCAATAACAGACCAGATTTTTTTTCTATTTTACCATTTTGAAATTTCCAACAATTTTACCAAAAAAAAGTCGCAATTCTATCGAACCACATCCTATAAACTTTCCACCAAAAAAAAAGTATAAATCACTAAAAAAGAGGAAACGTTTATAGACTGTGTTTGTCTATTTTCACATCATTACAAAGCTTATAAACAAATAATTTTGATTGATTTTATAAAGTTAGCAATTATTAAATGTTTTTAAGGTGAGAAGATGCACAACATAACAATTGTTATATTTGTAATAGAAATATCATTTGTTTATTTAGGTAATTATCTGAATAACATATTTCCGTCATTTTAAAGCATTTCCAGATTAGGAAACGATTATATTTGAAATTTAATATAGTTTGAATGAGCTTAAACATATCAAATCGAGAATAATTTTTTTTTATTTTCTTCTTGCAATGCGAATAGCTCCAAACAACAAACCAGTGATAACAGCTGCACATGCGATGCCTCCAATTACTAACACTTTTGTAGGAATTCCTTCTGGTTTCTCTTCTTCAACTTTCACATCTTTGACTATTTCTTCTATAACAGCAGCAGGCTTTTCCTTAGCAGGCTCAGCTTTCTTTTGCTCAACCTTTGGCGCAGGCTTCTTTAATTCTGTTTTAATCTTTTTTGGTCTTTCAGGAATAATAATTTTAGGATCTATCGTCTTAGCGTGCTGATAAAGCTCTGCAGGGTCTAAAATGTTTGTCGATGGTGCTTGTCCTGCATCGATCAACTGAGCAGCAGCAACCATCGAATCTGCGTCTTCCATTTCGATCGCTTGTCTGTAATACTGTAATGACATATCAGCGTCCTTGCTGAAATTGTATTTGGTGACGGGCGAATAAATATCACCAAGTAATTTTGCAGCTTTTGCACAATTCTTTCTAGTGGCGGAAGCGAGAACGTGTATAGCCATGTTATTACCCGTTTCCATATAAGCTTCCCCTAATAACAACGTTGCATCAACATCATTGTGAACATAAATCAGTTCATCGAGCATTTCTTCTGCGTGAGTAATATTTCCCGCGTCTATTTCCTTCTTTGCGAAGTGCAAAATGGCCGGAATAAAACCAACTTTAATAGAATGCTCAGCCTGTTGCTTCAGATCTTCGTTTGTCGGATCTGCTAAGTATTTTAGGAACATTGAATTGAAATCTAAGCCCATTTCGGCATCAATTGGTGAATCAATAACGTATGGCCACTCTTGAGGATCTTGTTTCTTTAATGAAATGCAGAGTGTTTGGCCATCGAAATAGTGATTGGTTTCAGTAATCTTTCCATACAAGCGGCCCCGAATGATGGGATATTTTGCTCCAGAAAGAGTACATTTAAGTATTGTATTATCTTGTTCAAAAGAAACATCGAAATCCTTCTTGTTTTCCTCGTTACTATCGATCTTGATCATCAGGGAAGTTTCATCCTGGGTGTATTTCCACATGAAAATCTTCACCTGGTTCATAGGAATCTTTAGTTCACTTTCCATTTTAATTTTGTCACTTTTTTCATATTTGATAACATAATCATATCTAGAATTGTTTGCTGTTCATTTCCAATCATTTTCTATCTGAAATTATAGTTTAACAATTTTGCAATATTTGTACTATCCTAATGTTACAAGTCATTCCTGTCGTTTAAATGTTCTTATCAAAGTTTTCTAACGGCGATAATTTTTCACTCAATTTTAAACATCCGCAGAATCGGTACGGGCGCGGAAGCACGTAAAACTTCGTATTCTAGTTGTATATAACATTATAAATGTTTACTAATTGAAAACTTTTCAATCATTCATTGAAATATATCGTTAATTTCTTTTCATGTTCTTCTTGTATTATTATACATATCTTGTTTTGGCTTGCTTCAAAACATTTCAATAGTTGTTAAAAATTGAGAGTTGCCAAATTCTCAAAGTTAAATTATAACAGATTTATACAGCTGAAAAATATCAAAGAAGGGAAACAAAAAAATTGAGTAGATTTATTGAAAAATTTGCCTCTTCAGAAATTTGATTTTCTTTGATAAATAGACTCCTTATCTAAGCCAGAATATTTTTGACAAACCATTCGTCATTGAGGTTTTGACAACGAATTCGAAATCAACAGAAAAAAAGTTGTATCGTTATTTGATCTTACTGGATAAACAATTCGACAGAGATTAGGGAATAGTATCTTACCTCCAAGATATAAATCAGTAAACTCATCAAACGCGAAAATCAAATTTGATTGAATTGATTATTTTCCAATTTCAGAATTGTGATTTACGCAAGTGATTGGTATGTACTTGTTATCAAATGTATTTTTGATTCTACTGACCCAAATTAACGAATCGCAGTAATTAATTAGATTTTAATAATGCTCTTGCTATAAATCAATTTTGCATAGTGAGTTTTAAAAACTAGGCTTGATTTAATTTTCAATATCAAAAATAATCCTGTTAAAGGGATTTTTACATGAGAATTGCTGTTAAAATGTATTATCATGGATATTTATATTTCTCTTTACATAAAACAGCATTTTATATTTTTCATGTATCATATTTTAGTCAATTTAGCTATAATTTATTTCATTGTCGCATGGTTTCTTTCAAAATCATATGTTACTGCAATGTTTTATCCACAAGGCTTTATTTTCCCAATCTATGACCCTGATAAATTCGAAAATTCATCATTTCCTGAACATCTCCGAATAACAAATAAGTCAACTGATTTTTCATCGTTTATAATGAGCAAACATTACCAATACAAGATATATAAGCCAATGAATGACTTGAAATTTTATCCAATTGATTCAAATTCAACGGGTTTAGAAACTGAAGTTCGTATAAATTTTCCTAGATTATTTGTTTACAATGCCGCCAACATTACTTTGCAAAAAAACGTTTTTACATCAATTCTTTGCGGAACATATGATACAAACCTAGCCTACATGATACCAAAGAACTGCTATAAGGATTACATTCCAGAAGGACCTGTTGTTGCATCATATAATGAAGTTATTTCAATTTGTCATTATTGGATGCGAATGTATGGGCATTTGTACTTTGATTACGCTACTTCCTTACTTCACTTCCCAGAAGAGATTCGTCAGCGTGCTTTTATAGTTTTACCTCATACTACAGAGATTACAAAACAAATTACGGAATGGCTTGGGTTTTCCAGAGATAGACAGATAACCATAGAAGATCGTTCATTTATACACTGTAAATTTTTATATACTATCATTCCTGGAGCTTGTTTAGATTCAATCGGTGAATCAATTAATTTAGTTCGTGCTAGATTATACCGTAGCTTTAATCTAAGCACTCTAATGCCAACTAGATATGTGATTTATAATAGACAGAAACTGCCAAGAATTATTGAAAATTATGAAGATTTATATAAACTTGTTCACGAAAAATATCCGAATTACACATGGGAGCGTGGAATTGATCCTAACGGATTGAAAAATCAAGCGATTTACTATGCAACAGTTAAATTCATTTTTGCAATATCAGGATCTGGAGTTACTAACATGATATTTATGCATCATGAAACTGTTTTGTGTGAAGTTTATATGAAGGATTCGAATCTATGTATGTTATATTTATCAGCAATTCTTCGAATTCATCATCCTTTCGTCTTTTTACCTAGTTATGTACATCATGAACCCAAAAATATCTATGTAGAACCAGAAATTTTCCTTTCATTGATCAAGAAAGGACTAGAACATGTTTAAAATATATTGTTTTGTTTGTTTGAATAAATTATCATATTCTATCATGCAATGGCTTTTATGATAACTGTATATTAGCTATTTTCTTCCTTTTGATCACAATTATCTTTTTAACTAATTATCCAATTGTGAATTAGATATAGGAGATGTATTTACTATGCATATCCTTCATTGCTATATTATATAGCCTTAAGGAAAAGAAATTTAAAAATTCTAGTTGCAAATACATCAATGTTAAACACATACATGATGTCAACATTTGATTAAACACTGTAATGAAATGTGGTTTGAGTAGTAGAAGAATTAATCAATATAATATTATTTTTTAAGATGTAGATAAAAATATTATAATGGAAATGTATTAAAAACTCTATTCGTAATAGGAATGAAATCATTAGATAAATTTGATTTTAAAAGGAAATAGTATAATGCTTCATCATATCAATGAGATTTCTTGGTTGAAAAATAAATTTGACATGTAAAATACTTACTTGTCAAGATATACGAATGATAAGGAACAATCCTTATTCGGTAAATGTGTGTTAAAAATCTGATAGATTTTTTCCATTTCAATAAATTTGCATAAATATCTGATTACAGCTCTTATTTGTTGAATGAAAACGAAATCTTGCGAATATTTCGTTCAAAAATGAGTTAAATTGTACTATAATCACTGGAACTAATTACAATATAATGTCAGCTATATTACCCTAAGCCACTCAAAGCCACAACTCAACGAAAATGATTTGGCAATTCCTTATTCATCGGACAAGACTCGTTTATCTGATTCCAAAAGGAAAAACAAGTTGTAAAACAGACAAAAGCAGCAAAATTATTGATTGTGCGCAACAAAAAATTTTCCAAAGAATGATTTGCGACAAAACACGATTTTTAGCCTTGTTAAATATAGTAGATTTTAAATATAGAATAAAACGGATTCGATCATACTTCACAAACGATGAAGACGATAAGAGAAGTCACTTCACTTTTAATGGCCGTTCCAACTCGCCACATCCTTACAGCTACATCCTTCACAGCTGAAGAGTTCCAGAAGACCCTTGACCTCGCCATCGACATCAAGGCTCACCCACAGAAGTATGCCCACGCCATGAACCAGAAGACACTCCTCATGCTCTTCCAGAAGCCATCCCTCCGCACACGTGTTTCCTTCGAAACAGGCATGACAAAGATGGGTGGCCACGCTATCTTCTACTCAGTTGCTGACTCTCCACTCGGCGCTAAGGAAACAATCGCTGATACAGCTCACGTTCTTGAGCGCATGGTCGATGTTGTTATGGCCCGCCTTAACAAGCGCGCTGACATTCGCGAGCTTGCTGCTAACTCTAAGATCCCAATCATCAACGCTCTTGATGATTTCGCTCACCCATGCCAGATGATCGCTGACTTCCAGACAATCCTCGAGAAGCGCGGCACACTCAAGGGCACAGTCCTCACATACTTCGGTGATGTTGCTAACAACGTCACATACGATCTCATGAGAACATGCGCTCTCTTCGGCCTCGAGTGCCACGTCTGCGGCCCAGAGGACACAAAGTATGGCATCGAGCAGGAGGTCATCGACGAGGTCAACGCCCTCAACGCCAAGACAGGTGGCAAGCTCCTCATCACACACAACGTTGACGAGGCTTGCAAGGGCACAAACGTTGTCTACACAGACACAATCATCTCCTACCACATCTCCAAGGAAGAGCTTCCAGAGCGTCGCCGCGTCTTCAAGCCATTCCAGGTTACACAGGAGCTCATGGCCAAGTGCGAGAAGGACTGCATCTTCATGCACTGCCTCCCAGCCGCTCGTGGCGATGAGGTCACAGCTGAAGTTATCGATGGTCCACAGTCCGTCATCTTCGACGAGGCTGAGAACCGCATGTGGGCTCAGATGGCTCTCCTTATCCACCTCACATATGGCTTCTAAGCACTCTTAAAACTCAGATCTTAGTATAATATTTCTTAAATTTTTTGATTTTATTTCATATTCCTCTATCTTACATAACATATTACTCGTGCTCATCTATCTAAAGCTATAGAATTCATTAAATTCACAAAGAAAAATATGAATTTTTAAAAAAAATAGTTTTTGATCATTAATTTTATTTCCATATAGATATATGTCTATTATGTATATCATTATGTTGTTTATTTTTGACTATTTTTAACTTAATCATAGTGAAAATTACAATAAATCATAATATTTAGGTTATATTTTTCATGTCAATTTTCTAAAGTGAGTTGATGTCGAAATTAACTCGTGAGCAAAAAATCGCGGAAGAGAAGAAATCATTGAGAAGAAACAAGCCAACAGATTCAAATCTCGAGTGGATTCCAGCCAGAGATGGAAACAATGAAAAACTACGAATCACATTCAAAGGACCTGAGAAATCTATTTACAGCTCTGAGATATTTACAGTAGAAATCGAATTTCAGGAAGGATATCCGAAAGATGCGCCTAAAACTACGATGTTAACTAAAGTTTTCCATCCAAATATCGACATTGATGGATCTGTTTGCGTAAATGCCATTCGTGGTGGATACTTCCCAGGCCAGACAATCAAAGAAATCATAGAAGAAATTCGTGATGCTTTAATTAATCCAAATCCAGATGATTATCTCAATAAAGAAGCAGCACAGTTAATGAAAAGCGATTATGAACAGTTTAAATTAGTAGTTTCACAGCAAATACAAAAGAATCTCGAAGAAGCTTCATATTATAAAAATTAAATATGTTTCAAACAATATTTCACAATGACATACATTGTTTAGCAACCATATTACTCAATTCTTGAAAAATCTGAATATATTTGATTTTTAATATTTTTTTAAGAATCATTCATCAAACAATAGTACAGCATGATTTTATCAGCCATTCTATTTATTATATTCCTTTTGTGTTGATAATCTTTATTATTAATGAAAAATAATGTGAAAAGTTAGGCGATATTAGTATCGAAGAATTTGATTCTATCCAAAAATTAATGTACTATTGCTCACTTTGGATAATTCATGGATATAATTTTTGAAAAATATTTATCAAATTGAAAGCTTTAAACTATGATATTAAATAATATAGGTCACATAAGTTATATGTATTAATGAAAAAACCAATTTGAAGAAAATAATTTTAGGAAAACAAAATATTGTATTGAAATCATAAAATTTTTGCATGAAATCAATGATTATTGATCAAGTGGATGCTCAATATTAAATAAAAAATTATTATTTGTCACTTTTTATTTTTTTCGAATTTTTAAACGGAATTTTTTTTAAAAATCAATGCAACGCGATGAAGATTTATCCCCTGACTATTCGTTCAGCGGATATTCGTCATATGATTACGAAAACAGCGCCTCGAGTGCAAATGGAGTTTCTCCATATATGAAAAAGGTAAATTTTAAACGAGATCAATCGAATCAAAAGGTTGTAGAGAATCAACAGATTCCAAAATTCGTTAGTTATTTGGAATTCTGCGAAGTACAAAAGCAGCTGAAGCAGTATCAGCAGGATTTCCATGAAGCTGAAGAAACAATTGATGCGCTCGAGCAATCATTGAAAGCGGTTCTCTTTACTGTTTCTATCGTTACAAAGTCCCAAGTTAAGACAATCGATGATGCTTTACGCTTAATCTCAAAAATGGGAGATTCACGCGATACAAGCGATAACGATAGAGTGAAGTACCTCACAGAGCAGCTTGCTCTTGCACGCGCTCAGTTGATGCAGAATGATAAAGGAAACAATAATTCAACGATTCAAGAGCTACAAGGCAAGTTGACTGAAAGCCAAAGCAAAATTGACACGCTAAATGCTGAAATTAAGAATTTATCAGACAATCAAAAGGATTCGCAGAATAATTTAATTTCAATAAAGAAAAAACTAGCGAAAGTCGTTGAAGAGAACAATTCATTGAAGAGCAAGCTCAATACACAGAAAAAATTGGGGTCAAAGAAAGCCAAATCTTCAAAAACTGGAAAGAAGAAATCAGCATCTAAAAAGAAAGCAGCTGTGAAGAAACCACCGCCAGCAATGGCCTTAGTAGAGCAGAAAAATGCTGAAATAGCTTCTCTCGAGACAAGAATCAAAGAACTTCAATTCGAAATTCAAGGAAACCGTGAAAACTTGATTTCTTCGTCTACAATTTCGTCTGAGTCTTCAGTTTACAGTGTTATAATGAATGGAGCAGTTCTTTCGCAGTTTGAAGAGCTTGTTGCCAAGCAAAGACAAGAAATCGATGCCCTTTCAGATCAGAGGGCTGCACTGCTTGAATTAGCACAAGCACTTGAACAGAACATAGAAATAGCTGAGGATGAGCTTGAACAAGCAATTCATGAACGAGATGAATTCGAATCTGACTTAAATCTTGCTAGAAACGATATAGACATCATCGAAAAGAATTCAGACATCGCCATTCAAAACATTCGCAATAACATTCTTGAGATTCTTCCAAAATCCATTTCAGATAAAATCACATTAATTCAGGATCTACCGGCAGACAAGCAGATTGCAGAGTTATTCGAATTCACACTCCAAAAGATGGATGAAATCGAAGCAAGACAGTATGAGAATGTCTCCGATGCCAAAATGCCACAAGTTTTATCACAACTCGAAAGCGCTTTGAGATTCATCAAAGATATGAAAGGATCAAGCGAAGTTAAGCCACTGCTAGCTGACAAAGACTTCGTGCGTGAAATTCAGACACAAATCAAGAAGATGCAAGATTTTATTGACCAATATCCAAGAGATCCATATAATAAAGAGCCAAGTGTCTTTGACACAAAGGAATCTGATGACCAGTTCAGAGCATTCCTCAATATTGCTAGAGAAAAAGTAAATGAATCTCCAATTCGCGAATTATTCGCTCTTTTCAGTGGAGCAGCTCTTGTTAACAAGAAACTTGCGCAGAGAGTTGCATCCCTTGAGCCATTGCGCCAAAATCTCGAGAAATCAAAGAATGAAAAATCTGAGTTGATAAATTTGCTTAAATCAGAGGCTTCTCAGCAAGAACAGTTAACAAATGAACTCAAGGAAATCACACAAAAGCAGAACTTGACTTTCTATGAGATGATTAAAGAATTAATCGAAATGTACAGAGAAGCCGAAGAATTAAGAATCACATCTTTCAAGGAACTCCAAGCCATCAAGAATGACGTCAACGCCATCGAAAAACAGACAGTCGAAGATAAAGCATCGAAATCTAAGAAATATCTTGCTCAAATCTCATCTTTGAAGCATAAATTAGATGAGCTGCAGATGCAAAATGCCAACCTCACATCACAAAACGACAGATTGGCAAAGAGAGTTGAAGAATCTGCCAAAAAGTCCGCCGAGAATTTCCAAAATGCGACGGCAAACAGAGAACTTCTACAAGCACAGAACCGCAAAATCGAAGAACTACAGGATGTATCAGCTAAGTTGAAAGTCCTCGAAAAGATCCGAGAGGATCTAGAAGATCAAAACGCAGACCTTAACCAGCAAATTGCAGAAAATTTGACCGAGAAAATGATATTGCATAAAGATTTCGATAAACTTCAGTCGAAGTTTTCGAAGCTGCAAGAGGAGAAAGAAGAGATCTCGTCACTCCTCAAACAAGCTAAGCAGGAGAATGCTTCACTCAAGAAGCTAAATGGCCAAATTCTCAGTGACATCAGGACAAGAAACGAAAATCTCGACAACAGAATAAACCTCGAAATCGACGAAATGAACAACAAAATCAAAGTCGCTGAAAAGAAGTATTCTGACGCAGAATCCATTAGAGACCACTTCTTGGCAAAGAAGAAGGACTATCTGAGACAGATTGCTGAGCTCAAAGCCTCAGAAAGGACGCTCAAAGTGAAAATAGAAGAACTCATGAAGACAATAGATTTGACGCGTAAAACATGCGAAGACGAGTTTAATTCCAGATTAGTTGCATTGCAAGCTGAAGTTGCAAA
Organism: Trichomonas gallinae; assembly: GCA_008369845.1. Taxonomy (NCBI): domain Eukaryota; phylum Parabasalia; order Trichomonadida; family Trichomonadidae; genus Trichomonas; species Trichomonas gallinae. Next base: position 29,440 of record MRSU01006708.1, read on the forward strand.
AGAGAACAGCAGCATGAAAGATTTCAACATCTGCTGCTGCAAGAGATTGATCCAATTAATCGAGTCGAATTTCCTGATTTCTTTGACAGGAGGAACAATCGATTTATGGGATATAGTAAACATCCTCGAAGAAAACTTGCATTCGATCAGCGCAGACGAGCTTTCGAAGGTTGTCCACGATAATGCGCAGGCAAGAGCTCTCCTCGGCACAAAGAGAGACGAACCAGTCTGGGAATCAGTGAAATCACTTAAAGACGAAAACGCCGAGCTTTTGCAGGACAAAGAAAGTTTGATATCAGAGATCGAAGACATAAACTCGAAGCTTTCCGCCGCCAACCAGATGATAAACAAACTGTTCGAGAAGAAAGACTTGGCGCAGGAATGGGAGAACTGGGCGAAAGACCTTTACTCGATGACAAATGACGGAGCAGTTTCAGATAATTATAGGATGGCAATAGAAGAAATGGTTTTGGCTGGAAATGCGAATAAAACAGTAGCAAGGAAAATGGAGCTGCTCAGACTCGAAAAGGTAATGCTTGCAAAGAAGCCTATCGCAAAAGAAATTATGGATGGAAAGATTCGTGAATGCGAATCCATCAGACCTTCAATCATTGCTTTTATGTTCATCAGAAGAATTCAAGTATATTCTTCAACACTTCCTGTTTATATCAAGTAATTATATTTTTTTTTGTTAAATCATATATTTTTTTGATTCCGTTTTGTTTTTATGAAATAATAACATTTTTAAGAGTAAAATCAATGGGATATGGTCTAATCCGGACTCCTGTGTAGACATCTATTTCAGGAACTGAGAAGTAGTTTGACAGTTTCATGATGACCATTTCTTGAAGCCCAAATCAAAGCTGTATTGTTGTTTTTATTTTTTGGAACAGTATTTTAGAGTAATTATTTCTCAATATTGTACAATTGTATACTCCTGTAAGTCTATAGAATCAAATATGGCCCCATGGATTCAAAAATAAATGAAATTGCAAAATATGATTCTCTTTCGTAACAATTGCAATGATAATAGAATGACTTTTTATGCCAATGATTTTTTACAACTGTGCATAGTCTGAATTCTGCACATAAAAGATTATACAATTTCAAATACAATGAATTTAGAAATCATAATATAAATATGTATATCTTCAGTGAAGATTCTTCACATTTTATCATATAACAATGTACATTTCTTGTCAATGATAATTTGAATAAAAAAAGTTTTTTTATCCTGCATTATTAAGTATTAGATTGAATCTTTCTCTATGTAGTTGGGTTGATAAATGACTTCAATCCTTTCTTAGTGACAATAGTTTTTCTAATGGAGAGGATCAAACAGTTTTATTCCACCTCTGTGTTGTATATTTATACAACACAGGTTTTTATGAGATGAATAAATAATAATCGCTATTTCATCATGTTTTTTACCAGATTCAATGAATAAAATCTGATTTTAGTTGCTAATTACATGTTTCTTATTGTCATATTATTATAAAAACGATATTTTCCGGTAATAGTTAAATTTTATAAACAGTTAGAGTAATATTACACTTGAATTGATTCGAATTCTTCGATGTTAATGTTTTCTATCTTCAAAAGTAGGTCATCGTGGGTGAGATTGAGATTGCATTTATGAATATTCATGAAATTATCAATAAGCTTGTAATCAATTTTTTCTGGCTGAATTTCATCTGGTTTGATATTGCATAATATAAGGTAGACAAGGTTTGGCTCTATGTGTGGAACAATGTCTGTGTAATTTTTCGGATTTTCGAGAATAATTCCATTTGCAATTACTATTAAGAGGATTTCTTGAAATCTTTGGAGTTTTGTTTTGATGGCGGCCTCTATATCTGAAATATTGGTATTCATGCGGCTGGCACTGAGAACTGTCTCAGCAAGATGATTAATAATAACAGTATTTGATAGTTGGCAGTCAACATATTCAATGACGCATTCGAAGAGCTTCTGCTCTGACGGCGAGTTGAATCTCTTTCTGATTTCTATAAGTCTGCTTTCGATTTTCTTGAATGCTTCGGATTCTACTGATAACTGAACTGCTTTAATGTAAAGATCAACTATTTCGTTTCCTATGATTGTACAAGCTGTAATTATAGACTCTCTGAAGATATCCAAAGCGCAGTCGCCTAATAAAGTTGATTTAGGTAATTTTTGGTAGAGAACGAGGCAGGATTGGTAGAAAAGGCAAGCTGACACTGGAGACTTAATTGTTGTACGTATATCATCAAGTTGCGCGAAGACTTGATTTAATAACGTTGGCGAAAGCGATTCTTCAGAAAATGAGTTTAATTTCTCAGCAAGAAGCACTCCCGGATGTCCTGGTGCTGATTTAGAGAGCTCATTCCAGTGATTTAAGATCAACAAGCTCAGTTCTGGGTTTTCAGCAGATTCATTGACCAAATCAGTAAAGAACTTATTTATTTCGCCATCAAATGATGTCGCTGAGGTCCAACTAGAAACATGAGAAATTCCGTAAGGTGAAACTGGCTGCTGAGGGGTGTAAATGTCTTCGACATCGTCACATTCTATATCAATGTTAGGCATTTCAGGGAACGGAATTCCAATCTGTGAAGGTGTAGAATTGAGATATGTTGAGGAAGACATACTGTGCGATTCATGAACCTGCGATGGACTCTGTGGCAGTGGCTTGTCATTATCTAAAGAAAGTTTTGGTAATCCATCTTTCTTATTCTTATATTCCGGATCCCCTTGATTCATTTGTCACTTTTTATAGCAAAAATTTATTTAAGGGGGTAGGTTTGAATGGTTTACAAAATTTGAAAAAGTGCTTCATATCAGCCAGTCAGAGCGACGCCCATG
>MRSU01006711.1:0-14792 GCA_008369845.1 Trichomonas gallinae
ATATTTTTCATGTTTACATGTCAGAAAAAATCGCTCTACATGGCAGCAAAAAATACGTTGTTCTATTTTGTCCCAGTCCCCGTTTATTATGATTAATTTCTTGTGGAGCGACCTAAATTACGGCTTTTGATATTCTGCACTAAAAGGCATCGTTTGACTAGAACGGTTATGCTAATGCGATAATTGTGGAATAAATCGAACATGTCTTCATTGACAATCGATTTCTCACATAAATTAACCTTATTTTATTACCATTTGTTTGTAAACATTAATATTTTTGACACTTTACATGACAAAATCATTTTTTTTTCATTATACTCTAGATAATATCGCTTTTGGCTTGTAAAAAATAAACAATCATACAATTTTATGGATAATATATTTCATGAATAAAATAAAAAACAAAAACAATTCGAATTAGAAGAAATCAAATAAATCTCTTTCAACATCATCGAACAAACTGTCACCGAATTCATTTTCTGACTGGAATCCAGATGGATCAGCTGGTTGCGACTGTGGCGACTGCTCAGGACTTTGCTGTTGTGGTTGTTGCTGAGTTTGTTGCTGTTGCTGTTCTTGTGGCGGTGGTTGCTGAACTGGCTGTGGTGGAAATTGAGGAGGAGGCTGCTGCATGACTTGCTGAACCATTTGCATCCTGTTTTGCGAAGCCATTTTGATATAATTTAATGCTTCTTCAGATTTGAATGAGTAAATGAGAGATTCATGCGGCAAGAACTTACCACATACTGGGCAGAACCATTTTCCTTTGGAAACACCACGTTTTAAGTATGCTTTAAGATTAAACGCTTGTGTATGCTGACATTGGTTTCCTTTGCCAGGATATTTCATTGGTTGACCAGTAAGGGGACATATGAGAGAAAGCTCTTGCTCATTGAAGTATTCTGGTCGAGGAATAGATTTAATCGCTTGAATAATATTATCAAAAGTGAAATAGCGGGCGCATCTGATGACAAACTTATATTGCGATTGCTCTGGAAAACTAGAAATCTCAACAATGCTGCCTGGACGGAATTGATGCAAATCGATAACTAAAAAATTGAAGACTCCTTGAGGTTGGACAAGAATTTTGTTCACATAAATCGAGAGTGTTTGCGGCCATTTGATCATAGGAGGTGTAACGCCAACTAAATATGATTGCAAAATAATGTGAACGTCTTGCGGCAAAATTGGTATCTGGAATGAGAAATTAACAGGTGCAGATCCCATGTCAATAGGTTTATCGAGGATTATTGGCGAATTTTCGAAAGGTTTATAGCGAATATCGAAAATTGGATAATCAGTTGATGAGGAAATTACTGGTGGGTGTGCATTTGTCATATTTCTATTGGTCGCAATAGAAACAGCCTTTTGCACCTTATCGAGCATCATTTCATCGGTTTGTGCAATCCTTTGTATGAAAAATTTTAATGTGTCTATATTTGGAGGGCGCAGATTTAGTATAACAGCGACTCTGAAAACTTGTGAAGTGGAAAGATTAGAAATTTGTGCTAAAAGTGATTGATGTGTAAGTGGCTCCTTAATAATAAAGAAATATTTGTTTGCGCGCTTTGGAATGCAGCTTTTCGGAAGAAGAAAAGCTTTTCCTTCAACAGGGTCCTTGTCCTCAACTGAATTTGAGCGCTTTCTCACGCTAAAATCCATAGTGAATGAGTTCTCACTAAACGTTTGAGTCCTTTTATGGATTTTTTCGATCGTCATTGCACTATTAAATCTTTGGAAATTGGATGAAAACATTAGGCTGGATCCAGATCTGGCAATTTGACGTGTAAATATTTTATCGGCTTTAATGACATGTAAAGTAGAAAATTCTGACAAATAAATTTAAAATATGACAATACAATAACCTTATTTATTTCAATTATCTGTTCACATTTTTCTGAAGGCATCATATAACCTTAAATATCGCATATTTTCAAATTTATCTATACATTTTTATTGCAATCATTATTAAAGATCATTATCTACATCCCTTCGATCTTTAATAACTTACACAAGATGATTGAATGTTAATGATCTTTGCCCCCTATTGGAAGTGATCTTCAATTGAGTTTTCTAATGTGCTTATTTCATTTCATCAAAAAGGATTTTCATGCAGTTATTTGTCAAAAATTATGTCAGATTGTCAAAATGATTTGACACTTTACGTGACAGTTTCATTGCTATAATTTTATTCCCAATATCTATTCATTGTTTTGATAGGCCATTCATAAGTGTCTATATCAGATTCAATTACCTTATTAGCAGATCCTGTTGAATGGATAAATTTTCCATCTCCAATATACATTCCAACGTGACTTATTCTGTTAGGTCGAGTTTCATCTTTGCAAAATGTTATCAAATCGCCAGGCAAAAGTTCATCTTTGCTTTGAAGTTTCTTACCATTTCTTCCTTGAGCATCTGAAGTTCTGTGAATAAAAATATCCAATCTATTATATGCCCATTGCATTAATCCAGAGCAATCGAATGTGTCTGGGCCCGACATCGCCCATTCATATGGACATCCAAGTTTTGTTTTAACCAATTCAACAGCAATTTCACCATCATTCTTTCCATTGAATTGCTTGAAGTTAAAATCGGTTAATGTTGATTCAATGAATCCAATTTGTCCTTTGTAAAAAATTTTGATAAAATTATTAATATTGTAATCAATGATAATAACTTCTTCATTTATATCTATAGTTCTTACTACTACAGAATCTGTGCTTGCTTCTATGTAAATAGTAGCTTTTGATATAATCTTACTTGTAAAAACGACTTCTTCAAGCGAATTCATATCAATCCAGCATGTTTCTTTACCTATTCTAACATTGGCATACCCATTGTCATATCCAATTATGTGACAATAGTAGTCGAAGTACAACCAATAAATATTTTTCTCCAAATCTTCGGGATGAGAGCAGTTATAGGCTTTAACAAGGTTCGTACCTGGTGTAATTATATGCCCTATACTGGTTTTATTGTTTCCGATGTCAACATCAGTCGCTAATTTTGTCCGCATTGTGATATTTAGGTTTTTATTCTCAAAAAAATTTCTCCAACAATTTTTTTCAATGATAAGTCGTCAAGTATATTGTTAATATATGGATGTGATGTGGTAATAAAGTGAGCTAAATGGCAGTAATGTCTGACTGTAATAAAACAAAATCGTGCCTTCAGCATGCGGACATGTTTTTCCCCCCTAAATTGCTTGCTACCATCGTGGTGGAAGCAAAATGATCATTTTGGCAAGGCCCAGATGTTAATATTAATATTCACACCATTCTAGTCATCAAATGCATTACATTCATTTAGAATATGTTATAAAATAGAGCAAATGGATTAGAATAGAAATAAAGTATTTATATGATATTAAAACAAGTTATATTAGAATCTGAAGGCTGCTGGCTGATTGAAGTGCTCATTGCAGAACTTAGTCAAGACACGTGCAGCGATAGTTTGATCGAAGTTCTTGATTGGCTCCTGAGGGCTGACGTCAAATGGAGAGTTTTCAACACGCTCCATTCTATTGTCTGTACGGAGGAATTTGAGCTCGCGGTCGATGTCATTGTTGAATCTCTCACCGACAATCATGTGCTGTGAATTGGACTTCACCATTGATTTGTCTTTATCTTTGAATGGATTGAAGACTGGTTCAACGATGATCTTCTTAGATTTCTTCTTCTTCTTTGGCGCTGTCAGAGGATTGAAGTCTAAGCGCTTTCTCGATCTATTAGTATCGTCATCGTCATCAACGGCATGTGGAATTGGCGGTGGACGTTTGATAACGGGAGAGCCTACACCGAAAGGAGCTGCAGCTGGTGTGGCACTTGTTCCATCTTCACCGAATGGATTGAACATTAAAGCGTCCTTAGGATCTTCGTGCTTCTTCTCGACTTGATTGCCGAACGGGTTGAAATCTGTCTGTACATTGCTGGACAATTTGTCCTCTACGAGTGAATCAAAGCCTGCTGGACCAGCGGACTTCGTCTTATGCCTCCTTATGACTTTCTTTGGAGTAACACGCTGGCCAACGATTTCTTTCTGCGGAAGGACAGATTTGACGTAATTATTGAAATCGTCCAAATCTATCTCTGCGGGAGCCTTAAGTGAGAGATTGTTGTGGGATTTGTTCTTCGAGATTGACTCAATGTGGTCTGAGAAGACAGGATTGGATTGTGTGGACCTATGAACCTCAGATTCTGTTGTTGTGGACATTGAGTCATCTGATATGTCGAGTTCAACACTGCGTTCCCTGATCACTTTGCTGAATGGGTCATATTTCTCAAAGTTATCAACTGAACTGGACTCAGATGGCACAAGATGTATAGATGGTGCCCTTGGCAATGTATGTTCATCGCCTTCAACTGGAACCTCTGGAGGAGGAATGATATGGACTTCCTTCGCTTCTTCAACTTCAGTAACAGCTGTTTCTTCTTTAGTCGGTTCTTCTTTAGCAGCTTCTTGCTGAGAGAATGGGTTGAATGCAATGGCATCTGACTTTTGTTCGGTGGCCTCTTCGTGCTTTTCTTCGGCGCTTGGTTGAGTTTCGCCGAATGGATTGGAGAGAAGTGCATCTTGCTTATGTTCTTCTTCCTTGACTGGCTCTTCAACGTTAGCTGACTCTGATTGTGTGAATGGATTGAATGCAAGTGCATCAGCCTTTGGTTCTTCTTTGACAGTTTCATGCTTTTCTCCTTTAATTTCTTCGGATGCTGGCTGTTGTGTTTCGCCGAATGGATTGAATGCTAATGGGTCTTGCTGTGGTTTCTCTTCAGTCTTTGGTTCTTCTTGTTTGACAGTCTCTGCCAAAGATGCTGAGAATGGATTGGATGCAAGAGCGTCTTGTTTAGGCTCTTCTGGTTGTGGTTCAGTAGTTTCAACTTTGACTTCTTCATGCTTTTCTTCTGAAGCTGGCTGCTGGGCTTCGCTGAACGGATTGAAGGCGAGTGCATCAACCTTTGGTTCTTCTGAAACTGGCTTTGTTTCTTCTGCTGGAGCTGATGAAGCAAATGGATTGAAAGCAAGAGCATCTTGTTTCGGTTCCTCTTCAACTTGAACTGGTTCTGGTTGTGGTTCTGTCTGCGAGAATGGATTGAAAGCAAGGGCATCCTGCTTTGGTTCTTCTGGTTGCTGGACACTGACTTCAACAGCTGGTGCTTCAGTTTTGACTTCTTCTTGAGGCTCATTGAATAGATTGGATGCAAGTGCATCAACTTGCGGTTCTTCTTCTTTAGATGGCTCTTCGACTGTCGCTGGTGCTTCTGAGGCATTGAATGGATTGAAAGCAAGGGCATCAAACTTTTGTTCTTCTTCTTTAGATGGCTCTGGTTGAGTGTTTCCGAATGGGTTGAATGAAATTGTAGCATCAACTTTGACTTCATCAGTCTTTGGTTCTTCATTAACTGGCTCAGAGACTGGCTCTGCGACAGATGTTGATGTCTCGTTGAATGGATTTGATAGAAGTGCATCTATTTGTGGTTCTTCTTCTTTGACAGGTTGTGCTTCTTGTTGAGCGAATGGATTGAATGCAAGAGCATCGACTTTTGGCTCTTCTTCCTTGACTGGTTCCTCAGTATTGAGTGTCTCTGTTTGTGCAAATGGATTGAAAGCGAGAGCATCAGTCTTTGGTTCTTCCTGTTTAACTGGCTCTGGCTGAGCGTTACCGAATGGGTTGAATGAAATTGCAGGTTCTGGGACTGCTTCAGCATTTGGTTGTTGCTCGTTGAATTGGTTGGAAAGAAGTGCATCTTGTTGTGGCTCTTCTTTGACTGTTTCAAGTGTTGGTTGTGCGTTGACGACGTTTTTCCCTTCTTCATGTGGTGGCTCTTCGAAAGAACTGCTGTCCGTTACTTCGACAGCAAGTGGTGCCGACATATTGATTGGCGATGAAGGTGGAATTGGTGCTGGATCCTGTACTGCTTGTTCAACTTCATTCTGTATTGGAATCTCATCATCACCTTGTTGATTGGAATGATCAAGAAGATCTCCTCCAAGTTCAACTTCGCGAGATACAACTGGCTCTGGTTCTACTGGTTGTGGAGGTGCATCAAATGGATTATAAAGATTAGTTTCTTGCTGTTGGACAACTGGTTCTTGTGGAGTTGCTGGCTGTCCGAAGAGATCATATGAATTTTGTTGATTATTTTCAACAGCTTGAACTGGTTCAGGAGCATCTTCTTGCTGCTTGTTTTCAACAGCAACTTCAACAGTTGTCTTTGTTTCACCGAATGGATTATATAGCTCTTCTTTTGGTTTCTCGTCAACCTGCTGCTGATGTTGTTCGACAGCTGGGACTTGTGGCTGTGCGAAAACATTATACGAATTCTGTTGCTGGTTTTGAGCTGGCTTGACTTCTTCGACAACTTGTTGAACTTGTTTCTGTTCACCGGCGAATGGATCGAACATAACTGCCTCTTCTTTTTGTTTTTGCCCTTCTTGTTGGGCTGGTTTCTGCTCACCACCAAATGGATTGTATAACTCTGACTTTGGCTCTTCCTGCTTCTGTTCAACTGGTTGCTGTTGTTGCTGAGCAAACATTCCATAAGCTGGTGGCAAGTTTTCTAACTCTGGCTTTGGCTCTTCTGGTTGATAGTCATTGAATGGGTTATACGATAAAACATCTTTCTTAGGTTCTTCTTGTTTCTCTTCCTGTGCTGGCTGAGTTTCATTGAATGGATTGAATGTAAGTGCATCTTGTTTCGGTTCATCTTCATTTTCAACTGGTTCTGGTTGAGGCTGTTGTTGTGCAAATGGGTTGAAAGCAAGTGCATCTTGTTTCGGCTCTTCCTCTTTGGTTTCTTGTGGCTGACTCTGTTCTGCTGGTTGGCCGAATGGATTATAAAGCAAACATTCTTCATGTGGTTGTGAAGAAAGCAATGTTTCACCACTTCTTTCTTCAGCTGGTTTAATTTCATCAACAACCTGTTCCTCGGGTTTAGGCTCAGCATTTTGTTCTGGCTGAGCAACTGGAGCTTCTTGGACTGGGGATTGGACCGGAACTTCTTGGACTGGGGATTGAACTGGAACTTCTTGGACAGGAGATTGAACAGGAACATATTGAACTGGTACATCTTTAACTGGTAATTGAACTGGTGCTTCTGTGACCTGAACTTCTTGGACTGGAGATTGGGCTGGAACTTCTTTGGCTGGTGATTGAATTGGTGCTTCCGTGACTGGAACTTCTTTGACTAGTGATTGAATTGGTGCTTCCGTGACTGGAATCACTTTCTGAGGTGTTTGAAGTTCAGGTTTGGCTTGTTTTTGTTCAGCTTTGAGTGGAGAATCTTTGACCGGTTGTTGTTGAACTTTTTGCGGCTGTGGTGATGGATTAGGCTTTGGAGATGGTGTGAGGTTGTCTGCATTCTTTGTAACTGTTGGGGTATGCAATGTTTGTTGTGGTTGCTTTGCTTGTACTGGTTTTTGAGCTGGTGGCTGCTGTTGAACTGGAGCCTTTTGCTGTTGAGGAGCTGGCTTCTGTGGTGGCTTAGTCACATTTTGAGATTTGAGAGGATCGAATTCATCAAATTTATGTTGATCAACTGGAGCATGAGAATTTCCATTATGTGATTTCTTTTGAGCTGGAGGAAGAATGTCAATAGGAGCCTTCGGCTGTGGAGGTGTTTGTTTGACATTTTGTTGTTGAGTTGGAGCAGAAGAGAAATTGTTCTGTCCTGGAGGTGACATAGGTGGAACTCCAAATATTTCGAATGTTGCGAGACTATCGTTCGATTTCTTTTGCGATGTTGGATGATTTGTGCTGAAAATATCGAATTGTTTAGTAACTTCTTTCTGTTTTGGTTGCTGTGGGGGAGTTGCATTTCCAAATATATCGTTTTGTCTGTTTTGAAGAGGTGTAGCAAATGGATCAACTGATTTAGCGCCACCACCAAATAAATTAGGTGACTGTGAATTTTGTGACATTTTAGGCTGCTGAGGAGAGTTTGGAAGCATTGCTGGAGCTGGTAGATCTGATAAGATATCAAGTGGTTGAGAAGTTCTGTTTGCCACTTGAGATTGTGAATATTGGGCCATATATGGATTGTACACAGGCTGATTTTGTAATTTTGGAGATTGATTAAATTTGTTTTCATTTGTTTGTTGATATCCTTGTGGAGATATCGTTGCATTTTGCTTTGGTGGAGATGTACTAATTAAATCATCAACTAAATTTGGCGTTGGGTTTTGTTTAATTTGTTGATTCGTATTTTGTTGTGGTTGTGATGGAGTTTTAACTTCATCGTTTTTCTTAGGCTGTGGAGAAGGCGCCTCTTCAACTTTAGGCAAAGTACCTGGAATTGATGCCATTCCAGAAGTACTTGCTGATTTTTGTGGGTTTGCCGCTGTATTTACGAATGGTGTTGGCGCGTTTTTAGCTTTGTATTTACTCAAATCCGTTGGCATGCCTGGTTCTCGAACACCAGGAGTCGATGCACCGGATTTCGGTTTCTCTTCGCTTTTGTTGTGATCCATATGGAAAAATCCTTGAATTTTTGAAGTCAATTTTGAAATCGGAGGTGTATTTGTGCCTTTAGATGTTTGATCTCCATGCTGTACTGGCGCTGGCTTCTTCGTATTCGGTGTGTGGAATGCTTCTGAGTATACGCTTTTCTCTGAAGTGCCTTGCCCTTCTTTATATCGCTGCTGAAGGACATAAGGATCAAAATTCATCTGATTTGATTAAATCTTTTCATATCACATGTCTATTTGGAAATTTTGAGCTGATTTTCTACACCATCATATAGAGGCAGCAAACAAACATTGAAAAATTTTCTTTTATTTGTTATCGTTAGTTTTAGTGTCAGTTTTCATATCGATTTTTATATTTTTTTGTTTGTCTTTACATGTCAAAAATATTCATGATTTTAACCTTAAAATCACCACTATGCTTCACATATGAATTTTGTTATGACAGAGATGTATGAACACATCAAAATGCATTTTTGGAGCTTAATCGCATATATACCCTGATGATGCTATTGTTACAATTGATCAACTATAAATTTGTAAAAAAAAGAGCTATGTTGGAAATGCATAATGAATATGCATAAATGTAGTCCATTTTTTGATACTATTTCGTTTCACATTCAATTTTTGAAATTTGTTTTATCATGTTAAATTCGGGAAAAAATGGACCATACGTGTAAAATAGGTAAATGCTTCTTTAGAAGTTTAATCAGACCACCAAACTCTAGATAGGGTCTGAGCACATCATTCTCTAACTAAATGAAAGAAATAAAGGGAAATTATTCATATCTTTTGCTATATAAATTCTCTGGAAACTTATCATTTCTTTAATTTGTCACTTTTGACTATGTCACTTTTCGATTTTTTTGTAAATTTTATCAAAAAAATATGAAAAATTCATTATCTGTTGCTGCTTGTGGATCTAGTCAGTTTGGACAGTCCACGCACACCAGTGACATCTCTGTTCCACATGAGTTCGTCGTTCCGGCCATAGATTCCATCAGAGCTGGCGGATGGCATTCATGCGTTCTATGTTCAACCGAGAAAGTAGCATTTTGGGGATCTAATATGGACCAACAAATACCAAAAGTTCAATCTAACTTATTACGATCACCGACATCTTATCAGATTCCGCTAGATTTTAAAGATATTCAATTGGGCTCGAAACATACAGTAATACTCACAAAAACTAATACAATACAAAGCTTTGGATCGAATGCTCAGCTGCAATTGCCTCCAAATGCTACAGCAAAAATAAAAACGATTTTTGCTAAGTATGATCAAACAGCAGCAATCACAGATGACAATAAAGTATTGGTATGGGGAAATGGTGCTAAACAAATCAAAATTTCATTACCAAATACTGAAATTCCAAATAATATTGAATTAGCACCATTTGGTGTCTTTATAATAAGCGAATCTCTTTTATGCTACCTATTCATAGCAGGCCAACAGAAGATCGTTTTCCAAGATGTGATTTCCGTTGCTGCATCACGAACTAAAGCAATTTTACTTAAAAAAGACGGAAGGATATATGATATTATTGACGACAAACTTCTCCAAATACCAGGTATACCTGATATTCCAATAAAAATCTTTGCCGGCGGTGCGCATTTTGGATGTGTGACAATATCCGGCCATTGCTACATGTGGGGATGTGGCACAAGAGGCCAGCTTGGAAATGGGCAGTTCTCTAACCAAGCTAGGCCAACTAAAGCGATCTTTGATGAGAAGAAGTGCGTGATTGAGGCTGATGCAGGTGAAGAACATTCTGTCTTCTTATTATGCACAAACGATGTTTTTATTCCAGACGTTCATCCAGCAATGAAGCAGCAGATTTTGCCTGCTGCAGTCATTGCAGACTCCATCAGGATCAATACTTACGTTCCTCCTCAATTTGATATTAAATTTTAATTGTTTGATAGTAAATAAACTTTCTGTTAAATATAATGATAATAAATCTTGGGATGATGAATCAAAATTACACAATTGACTAGATATGTCAGAATGTCAGTTCATTGGTCAAGTTCATCATTCAGCTGACAAAATCGCATACATACGTTCGAAACCATGTGTCATTGAATGCGAAAGGGAAAGAGGAAATCTAGGTATATTATTTATTTATCCATATCAAGTAGAATATGTTGAAGAAGAGGAAGTATATGAGGTATCAGGAAGGCAAATGAGAAGATTATTTGTGAATCGTTTCTTTGATTGCGAATTTGACCTGCAGATCGATAAATATACATATATAAGACTCATATAGCGATCTGCGGTTCTGAAAAATCATAATAATGCTCAAAATGCAAAATTACGACGAAAATGATTGAAAATACATGATTTATGACCAATTCAATCATTCTATATAATAGGAAGACTGGATAAATCAAAGGCCATGTAATTTCTATAACTATGCATTCATTCAAAATATACTTTCTCAGAATCCATTTTTAATTCGATAGTTACAATACTGACAATGTTCATTTGACATATACTAAAACTATTTTGTATAACTGTGCAATTAAATATTATCTTGTGAAAATGTTTAAAAAGTCATGAATTAAAATGTTCTATGGAGACATTTTAACTCTATAATCATATAAAAGTTTATTAAATAACAACAAAAATTCAATGATAAAAATTAATCTTTGTTGATTTCTGCTTTTGAAATAGTATATGAATTTTTGACAACAATTTTCCATGAATTAGGACTATGATCAAATACTTCAAACTTTCCAACAATATATCTATCTGTAGATTCATATAAATTAGAAATCAAATGAACCCATTGCTTCAATTCGTTAAGGAACATCCAATCACGACGTTTTAATTCTTTGGCAGCAAAAAATTGATATGGAGAATTAGGGAAATAGTAAAATATATAGAATAGTATATAAACATCGAAGTACTCGAACATTTCCGGTTGAAGTAATTTCATAGCTGGACGTTGCGGATAAAATGGATAATTATCAACTGGTTTTTCAGGTTGATATTCTATAAAATCAAATGGCAAATCTGGAACCATTTTCATTGACTGTTCAAGTTCATATGATATTTTTTCTTCTTCGATAATTTTATTAAATTGCTGAATATCGGACTTTGCTTTCTTTGGGTTTTGCAAACTTGAACGCGGTTGTGGTACAACCGGTGGCTGCATCTCCATTTTAAACAAGTGAGAAAAATCTTCGTTAGGATCTATTTTAGAAGTTTTCTTCATTTTACAAAAGTGTCAATTGACAAAAATTGCATTTTACATGGCTTATTTCTATTTACATGGCATATTTATTGACCTGGTATAATTTTTTAGAAATTTAGTGTTTTCACAACAAGCTATGTACAGTGGATTTAATTTTGACTCAATTTGATATAATGTCTGATAATGAAGATATTGATGAAGCATTTCACATCGATGATTTCGGAGACGACCCTAGTGTGGAAGTCAAAGTTGAAGAAAAACAGCCACAAAAGGTTGTGAAAGCTCGAGAAAGATCAAATATGGCGCCATCTTTAAATAAACAACGAGATATGGACGCTGATCGTTGGGAAGAAGACTTAATATCACAGTCTGGTGTTAGCAGATCTCTTATTGTTCGAAATATCGATGATGATGAAACAGAAGATAAAATTTGTATTCAAGTTAATATCGAAAAGCCAGATTTCTTAGATATAAAAGATACAAGCAAGTTTAACAAGCCAAAACTTGATCCTCGCTACAACTTAGAAGGTGAAATTTATCAATTAGCGAAAGCAGGAAGCCAAAGCGTTGTTGAATGGAGGAAACGCAGAGAGAAAGAACAACTTACAACAGATCTTACAAAATCAGTCAATTTACAGAAAATCGAAAAAGGAAAAGAATTAATTGAGGCAGATACAACTGGAATGGAGAATTTTTCATCATTACTCAAAGCAACCGGCAAAGTTAATAGATCCAAACTGCCAATTATGGAATCTAGAGAAAAAATTCTAAAAGTTGTCGCCGAAAACAACGTTGTCATCGTTGTTGGTGAAACAGGTTCAGGTAAAACCACACAACTCACACAATTTTTCTATGAAGATGGTTACGCACAATTTGGACAAATTTGTTGTACGCAGCCACGTCGTGTTGCAGCATGCTCAGTTGCCAGGCGTGTTGCAGATGAAATGGGTGTCGAATTAGGAGACTTAGTCGGTTATTCTATCAGATTTGATGAAATGATTAGCGATAAAACTGTGATTAAATACATGACAGATGGTATCCTTCTGCGTGAAAGCCTCAATGAAGACGATTTATCCAGGTATTCAGTCATAATTATGGATGAAGCCCACGAAAGATCATTAAATACAGATGTTTTATTCGGAATTCTCAAAAGGATATTATCGAGACGCTCAGATTTGAAAGTAATTGTAACATCAGCTACAATGGATGCCTCAAAATTCTCCAGCTATTTCGGTGGAGCTCCAATTTTCCATATCAAAGGTAGAACATTCAACGTTGAGCCTTATTTCTTGAGATCAAATCCACAAGATTACGTTTATGAAGCAGTTCGTCAAGCATGTTCTATACACTTGAAAGAAGATCCTGGAGATATTCTCATTTTCATGACTGGTGCCGATGATGTAGAATGTACTTGCCAGCTCATTAAAGATCACATTGGAAAAATAGAGAATGCGCCTGAACTGGCCGTTTATCCCATCTACTCGCAGCTCCCCGCAGAACAGCAGGCGAGGGTTTTCGAGAAGTTAACAATAAGAAAATGCGTTGTTGCAACAAACATCGCTGAAACATCTCTGACAATAGATGGAATTCGTTATGTTATTGATTCTGGATATTGCAAGCAGAAGTCTTACTCAAGCAAAGCTGGTTTAGATACATTGCTTGTTCAGCCTGTTTCTCAGGCCGCAGCAACACAAAGAATGGGTCGTGCAGGTCGTACGAGTGAAGGAAAATGCTGGAGATTATTTACTGAAACTAGCTTCAAATATGAAATGCTTCCGAACACAATTCCTGAAATCCAGAGGACAAATCTCGCTAATGTCATTCTCATGCTAAAGAGTTTAGGATTCAATGATGTAATGAACTTCGATTTCATGGATCCGCCGCCAATAGACAACTTTGTTCACGCTATGAATCAATTATGGAGTCTTCGCGCACTTGACAATGAAGGAAGATTAACACAGCTTGGTCGTGATATGCTTCAATTCCCGCTTGATCCAACACTATCCAAGATGATTCTTGTTGGCGACAAGTTTGGATGTCTTGGTGAGATTTTGACAATTGTATCAATGCTTTCTGTCCCTGAAGTATTCTACAAACCACGTGGAAAGGAAGAAGATGCTGATGCAATGCGCGCCAAGTTCACTGTCCCAGAGAGTGACCATCTTACAATGCTAAATGTTTTTAATTTATGGATGCATTCAGGAGACAACAGGCCAACGAAGAAAGAACAGGAACAGGAAAGAGCAATTTTTGCCAAGCGTCATTTTCTGCATAACGTTTCTCTCCTGAAAGCTCTTGACATCAGGAATCAGCTCGAAGATATTGCAGTTAAGGGAGGAATGAAGATAACTCAATGCGGACCAGAGAACTGGGATATTGTCAGAAAAGTCATTTGTTCATCTTATTTCCATCATGCAGCACATTTGAAGAATTTGTCAACATACTACAACATTCAGACAGGGGTAGAATGCTACGTTCATCCAACATCTAGTTTAGCAGGACTGAGTTATATCCCAGAATACATCGTTTACCATGAACTTGTATTAACAAAGAAGCATTATCTTCACGGAGTGACAAGCATTGATCCTCTCTGGCTTTCTCAACTTGCTCCTGAGTTTTTCACTGCGACAGATATATATGGAAATGTTTTGGAAGAAGGCAAACCAAAGCCAGGTGATGCATACCATGAAGTTGTCAATGCAGTCGCTGCACCGAAGCCACAAGAAGTTAAAGAAGAAGTTGTACAAGAAAAAAATCAACCAGTCCAGGAGAACAAAACTGAACTTAATATGAAACCACTTCCTGTGTTCATTCCATACCAGAAAACGCCAATAATGCCTCCTGCTGCTCGCCCAAAGCGAAGAAAACTCTAATATATATTATTTTTTTTTTTTGTTTTTGTTTATAAAATATTTGTTTCGTTTTTTGAACTCCCAATAAATTCTAAACTAAACTGATTTTCTGAAATCTTTGAAGGCAAATCAATTTGATAATTTCGATGAATGATTATCAAAATAAGCTTCTATATACTAGAAAGTAGTGCTTATTGCTCTGCTTCCAATCAATCCGCAAACTTGGAAAGATCACAACCATATCTTGGCTCAGCTCACAGTTTAATCAAAAAACACAGCTG
>MRSU01006726.1:0-13814 GCA_008369845.1 Trichomonas gallinae
AGCAAGCTTGGATGTGACACCTGTTTCACCACCCCAAACACGGCATTTAATGATAACAGCCTGGTCAGCCATTAGAAAAAGGAAGAGCCACGGTTTATCGTCAAAAGTGACTTTTAAGAAATTAGATTTATTTCTGTTTTTTAGATTGTTTTTGGGAATATACACTTATTATATATCATATATATGAAATAATAATTAAAAATTCACTCAATCTCGCTTCAAATAATGATCAATTTTGTTCATCAACATCATATTATTGGTGTACATCCTATATTCAATAATATTCTGCCAATTCCCGTCTTAAATATCATGTTTTTAGATTTGGTGAAAATTAAAAAATAAGAAAATCAAACTAAAAATGTGGTTTTTTGAGTTGAAATTCCCATTATTTTAACTTTTACATAAATCAAAAAACTCAATTTTACAAGTAATTAACATATTTTATGCTTATTTTCATCTTTTTTGAATATATCAATCTTGAAAATTAATTTAAAAGCGTATTCAGAACTTATCCATTAGATAATATACTATATGATCGGAATAGAATCATTACTAAAACAGATGGAGTGGTCACCTCGTTGACATATTTTTTGTTTTCATTATACATAAAATTGGAGCCAATTACCAATTATTTCAACAAAATTCATATAGAAGAGTATATTGCTATGAACGAAACGTCAGTAAACTTATTCTCTGACTGTTTACAAAATAACTATTACGAGAAACAGCTGTATTTCTTTACTATATAGTGTAAGAAGTCTATATATGCAATTATGTCCAAAATCAAAAGTCACTTTTCGGTTTGGCTTCATGAGCACTTTTTTTATTCTTCGAAAAAATGTTTTGGCTTTGTTTTAGCTTAAGCAGCCTTTTGGGTGGTGGCAGTACAAACTTCACAAGCTTATTATCAGGAAACTGGTCAGTTACAGTTTCACGTGCAGCGAACTCCGCATCTGAAAGCGAGGCTGAACAATTTTACATCTACGACCGTAATAACAAATTCGAAATCACAACTCTTGAAAATGAAACAATCACAGAAGTTGAGTATAACTGGCTCAACACATCACACGTTAAATTCACATTAAATGAAGAGGAATTTGATATGAATTTCAACGGATCAATGAACTTCGACGGTTTCGTTAATAAGTATTATATCCAAATTTCTGGAAGAGGTCATATTGTTGTTATCGATACAGAGAAAATGACAATGATGAACTTAGACTTCAACAGGTTGGGTGTTCAGACACCACCATGGTGGCAACAATATTTCCCATTCTTCGGATTTGCCTTCTTTATGATCGTTCAAACGGTTATGAAGCTAAAGTTCCCACAGCAGCCAGCACCAGCTCCACGGAAGACACAAAAGCCAACACCAAAGGTTACTGAGGTTACAGAAGATGAAGAAAAGGCTGAGGCTAAGGAAGAACCTGAAGCCAAGGAAGAGGGCGAGAAGAAGGAAGATGAGCCAAAAGCTAAAGAGGATGAAGGCAAAGTCGAGTAAACTATTTTATATATATTTACTAAATTGTCTTTTTTTTAATATTCCAACCCATGCTCATATAATAATCTGTCACCAAATTGATTTAGAGTAGTTATAAATTGATTTTTAAAATTTGTGAATTTAATAATTTTGATTTTTCAAATTTTAGCCTGCTGACATGCAATCTCTACACATTGAGATCATTTTCACTTATTGATTTTTATGATTTACGACATAATTTACATTTTTCATTGTTATATTTGCTTCTATCTGTATATTTCTATGATAATTCGAAAATTATAACCAAAAAACATGTTTATTTGAATTAAAATATATCCAAAACAAAATTAAACAATTGATATTAACGTGTAGTAATCGCCTTAATAATTGTAGAAGCCCAAAGACCGGCGTTTCCATCTTTACAGCGAAATAGCTGCGATTTATCGCCATAGTTAAGCGTCCATTCCTTTCCATCCTTTGCGACAGTAACTTTGATCTTTGGAGTGATTTGAATTGTAGATTTAATTGTTTTGTTCTCAGTATTGAATATTAATAATCTTTTCTGATTCGTGATGATAAGAAGTCGACCTTTCCATGAAAATCCGCGTTTTCGCTCGACGATTCCTTCCAGCATGATTTCTTCACCTGGTGTGAGCGTATCTTCAGCAAACGACGTCGGAGTCTCTGGTTTAAATGGCCCGAAAAGTGGCATTTCTGTTGTTTCCATTTTATCCCATGGAATGTTCTTGAAAAATGGGTGACTCTTAATAGATGGGTATCCCTTGGTATTCTCGTTATATCCGAGTCGTTTCGTTATATCAATCTGCAATAACGATGTAATAATATTCTGAGCGTTTTTGGGAAGTTTGTTTATATCTTGACAGATATTACCAGCGACAATATTAGACATGAGCTCTGGGGTAGTATTTCCTTCGAATGGAGCTTTTCCAGTCAACAAATTGAAAATGACGCATCCGAAGGCCCACATATCAGAACCATAACAGATTTTGCCGTCATTTAGTAGCTCTGGCGCGACAAAGTCTGGCGTACCGACAACAGATGAAGGTCTGAAACCAGAATCGTCATTATCGCACATCATAGCAGTACCAAAATCTGTGAGCATGATATAATTTTTGTAGTTGAGGAGTATGTTTTCAATTTTGATATCACGATGAATAATGTTCTTTTCGTGTAAAGTTGCTAATGCGAGAAGAAGCTGCGCGCACACATATTGAGTTGCCTTAGTGTTTAAACTTCCTAAGTCGTTCACAGCTTCCGCAAGATCGCCGTGCTCGGCGTAATCAAGAACGAAATAAAGATTTGAAGCATCTTTGAAGGTACCATAAAGCTTTATGACGAATGGACTTGCTGCCTTCGTGAGTGCATCTTTTTCCAATGTAGCTAAGTGCTGCTTTTTCAGTTTAATCAAAAAACGTCTATTCAAAGCTTTTAATGCGAACGTTTTTCCCGACTTGATCTCGATAGCTTTATATATCTGGCCGAATGCGCCCTGCCCTACCGGTGATTCAACGATGAAGTCCTCGAAACGGAAGTTCAAATCCGCCATTTATATAAAGTTTTACTTTTGTATGGAACATGTTGTCACGTTTTTGACATGTGTTGTTAAACAACATACAACATACGGAAATCAAAAAATCATATTGATTGTGATGTTTACAATTATTTATATTTTCAAAAGTGCCATAAATGCAGAATTCGTTTTTCCCTTATCTACTGCTAAATGGAATCATGATGTATATAAAAATCGTAAATTTGACCAAAATATTTTCCACAGTAGTTCGAGCTTTTTTTGTCATGTAAATAACTACTCATAACTTATTTTTGACAAATAACAAATATTACCTCTCTGCTTGTACATAACTTCTATCGCTATACTTAACTTCTCTTACTTAAGCTAGTCTCTATCATGACGAATTCATAAACTGAATTTGATTTCTTACATCAAATTTGAATGATTTTTATTATTTGTCATGTAAACAAAACCTTTACATCAGTTTTTTTGACATATCAACAATATATTCTTTCTGCTTGTATATGACTTCTATCGCTATACCTAATTTCTCTGACTTAAATCAATCTCTATCATAACGAATTCATATCAGAAATTTGATTTCTAACATCACTTTTCATTGATTTAATTTTAAATTATTTGCCATGTAAACAAATCCTTTACATCAATATTTTTGACAAATGAAAAATATCTTTGCATTTTTGCATGATTAGAAGCACATGACAGCATATTAATTTTCGATATCACATTCTTTCTATTTGTTTCTGTCTATCATAATGAATATACAACATGAAAATGATTTT
This sequence comes from Trichomonas gallinae, assembly GCA_008369845.1. NCBI lineage: Eukaryota > Parabasalia > Trichomonadida > Trichomonadidae > Trichomonas > Trichomonas gallinae. The sequence goes on from MRSU01006726.1 coordinate 3,815, forward strand.
TCGAAAAGATCAGATCTGAAGTTTTTTTTCCATGTAAAATGATTTTGTCAGGTGATTTTTTGCAAACTTCATTTTTATGTATTTTTGAAACTATTAACAATATATACTAAATTAGTATGATTTTCACATAATTATATAATTATATCATACAGTTTGCTAAAATAATCATTTCTTTTAATGCTAGGAGAATGTCGATCCCATCAATTTGGGATTCGCTCAAAATCTCAACAATACAGAGTGAAACGATTACAACAACACAAAATTATGCCGTCATTGATGATTTTGCGCTTAACTTAACAAGTCCTGAAGGTGGCTGCATACTCTTTGATCCACAAGATGCTAATTCTTTGCTATATATCGAAAGATCATACTTTATATCATGCAGTGCTTCAGTTACATATGGTGGAGCTGTTAGCCAAAAATCAGGAGATTCTTTCATAATGAATTCCGTTGCACTCAGTTGCTTTTTAACCAGTAAATGGCATGGACAATCATTTAGAATAAGAGTATCAAGTAATCAAAATACTTTTCAGCAAAATATTGTATTTGGATGCGGAAATAATGAAAGTTCTTTCACTGTTGCATTTTTATCAGGCTATATACGTGTAAATAATAATAACGTGACCCACAACAAATGTTTAGGATATAGTGGGATTCACACAAATACAGAATCTGGCAATAGTAGCCAAAAATACAATCTACTGTTTTCCAATAGCGACAGTTATTCACATTATGACTTCTACGGACGAAATCAGTATGCTGAGTATATAAATGTTATCAACAACACCGTTCAGACTGGTTTAGTTAGTTCAAGAAAAAATGGTGTTGCTATTATAAACAATTCCATCTTCAAAGACAATAAGATTAATGATAGCATAATATTCACTGTAGCCCCTGACTCCAAGTTGACTGTTTGCTGGTCATATGTCGACATAAATCTTATAACTAATCAAGCAACATGTTTATACATGAGAGATGACTCAAGTTTAGTTCCAATTGTATTTCGAAAACATCCGATCTGTAATACTAATATTCTACCAGAAAACTATGTAACGATACATATTCTATACCAGTATATATCTGTTATAATCATTTTATAATATTAAAATTCTTTCAAAAATTATATCATTATTGCCAAAATTTTTTTTGATATAGCACTTATTCTGGTAATAAAAGCAAAGATTAGTTGAATTAAAACTAAGTTTTATGAATGCATTTCATTCAAATTGTAAAGAATACTGATAGGTGCTAAAATATCGTCCATTTATTGGAGAATTTATGTCACACGACTTTTGGGATTCAGTTTAATGTAATTACAGGGGTTGAATAAGAGCATAGTACCTCAATTTGAAGCAGAGTGCCAAATTAAAATTGATATATATATATATATCAGTATTACTATTAAAATATCAAGTTATTTTTTTATCGTAATTTTGTACGATTTTAATTGCTGGAGCAGAGTATTGGGTCTTACTGTTCACAGCACGGTAGTGTAAACCGCTAACACTCGGCTTCAAATTGAGGCACTCTGCTTCTATTCAACCCCCTGTAAGTCATTTGTCAAATATTAAAGATGGTTGGAAAGATTTAATGATTGCTTCAAAAAAGAAACAACCAATTACACATCAAAATCATACGAATAAGAGATAAAATAATCTATATGGGCTAGACAAAGATGATTGGAATATTGTAAACTTCGAAATGAAACAAATTTCAAATTCGAATAGATGAAACTTTCGAAATATTGATAACTCCAACGAGAATTATGTCAAATTTCATTTACACATGCTTATACCAGTGCTTTATCGTAATGCATTGCAGAATTGCTTATTTGTCAAAATGACAGAATCAAAAAATAAGTCAGTTAAAAATAACAAATCTATTGTGTGATTCTCTGTGTTTTTGTGCCAACCACTCAACCTTAATGCAAAAAAAGGCCCAACGATAGAAATTGATTTTGCAGAAAACAATGTGATTATGGAATGCATACCGTTTATAGCCAACAAGAAAACTATCGATTGCTTCACTTATTTTTTTAAAAAACTCTCCTCGGCCATTATTTAAATGTAACCCGTAAGACGATAAGTAAACATAAGAAAAAATCTAAATCTCCTTCACAATTTTAAATTTCATAATATATAGGTCCAATTCCCACTTTTCGATTAATTTTGGGGTTGTTGATGGACAAAGAGTCCATATCTTTAATAAAATTTAATTATGACAATCTAAAAAATGCCACTTTTTCATTCAAATTGATGTTGTCACTATTTACGACCTTCTCACTGGCCGACCGCTCCAGTGTCACACTCGAGAAGAACTGGAGATTCGCCAGGAACGAGCAGCAGGGTGCAGAACAGATCAATTACGATGACTCCAAATGGGAAGTCGTTACTGTTCCACACGATTGGGCTATCTACGGTCCATTTGACCACAGCTACGGCGAATTAACAAGAAAGCATGTCACTAAGTATGATGAAAAAGGAAATGCAGTTGAATCAACCAATATTCTGACACACGGTGAAACCGGTGGCCTCCCATGGGTTGGCGTCGGCTGGTACCGTACAACATTCAAGACAACACCAGGCAAGATTACAACTCTCGTTTTCGATGGTGCGATGGCTAATGCTACTGTATATGTCAACGGCAAGAAAGTTTACAACTGGCCATACGGCTACAACTCTTTCCACTTCGATGTCACAGATTACGTTAATCCAGATGGCTCAGACAACGTTCTTGCAGTTAGATTAGAAAACTTAAAGGACTCTTCTCGCTGGTACCCAGGTGCTGGTATCTATCGTAACGTCTACGTCATCACAACAGATGCTATCCACGTTCCAGTTTGGGGCACATTGCTCACAACACCACATGTCTGCAATGAGATGGGTACAGTCCGCTTACTCACAACAATTGTTGGCTCACAGGACAATAACATCCGTGTTGTCACAAACATTTTGGGCCCAGATGGCAAGGTTGTCGTTACTGATGATGTTACACGCAAGGTCTACAACAACCAGCCATTCGAGCAGAACTTCCTCGTCACAAAGCCAAAGTTATGGTCCCCAGAAACACCATTCCTTTACACAGCCTCCACACAGATTTATTACAACAATGAAGTCGTCGATTCTTACAAGACAGTCTTCGGCTTCAGGAAGATTCAGTTCATCCCAGAGAAGGGCTTCTTCCTCAACAACGTCCGCCGCCAGTTCAAGGGTGTTTGCAATCACCACGATCTTGGTCCACTCGGTGCCGCTGTTAACGTCAAGGCTTTACGCCACCAGCTCGAAATCCTCAAGGATATGGGCTGCGACTCCATCAGAACATCCCACAACATGCCATGCCCAGAGCTTGTTCAATTATGTAACGAGATGGGCTTCATGATGATGGTCGAAACATTCGATGAATGGGATGAGGCCAAGTGCGCTAATGGTTACCACAGAATCTTCAACGAATGGGCTGAGAAGGATCTTGTTGCCGCTCTCCACCACTACCGTAACGATCCAGCCGTCATCATGTGGTCTATCGGTAACGAAGTCCCATCACAGGTCACCGCTCACGGCCGTGATGTCGCTATCTTCCTCCGCAACATCTGCCACCGCGAAGATCCAACAAGATTGATCACATGCGGTATGGACCAGGCTTCTAAAATCATTGTCAATGGTTTCGGTGCTGAAATCGATATCCCAGGACTTAACTATCGTGATTTCTTATACGAAGAAGCTTACAACAAGCTTCCACAGCGCTATGTTCTCGGCTCTGAGACAACATCTACAGTCTCATCCCGTGGCACATACATGTTCCCACCAAAGTTCGCTTCCATGGTCACATACAACCCACACCAGTCCAACGGCTACGACACAGAGTACTGCAGCTGGTCTAACATCCCAGATGACGACTTCGCCTGGATGGACGACAAGGATTACATGCTCGGCCACTTCGTTTGGACAGGCTTCGACTACCTCGGCGAGCCAACACCATACTACGACTACACAGGCGGCTGGCCATCCCACTCCTCATACTTCGGCATCATCGATCTTGCTTCAATCCCAAAGGACAGATACTACCTCTACCGCGCACAGTGGAACAAAGAGGCCCACACATTGCACATTGTCCCACACTGGACATGGCCAAATCGTGTTGGCCAGTCTGTCCCAATCTGGGTCTACACAGACTACAAGAAGGCTGAGCTCTTCGTCAATGGTGTCTCCCAGGGCAACATGACAAAGAGGGTCGACGGCCATACATATGAGAGATATAGATTAATGTGGAACGACGTCAAGTACCAGCCAGGCAAGATCGAGGTTATCGCTTATGATGACCACGATAACATTGGTATGGTCCAGACACTTAGAACAGCTGGCGAGCCACACCACATCAAGCTCGAGTCCAAGCACATCTTCCTTAAGGCTGATGGCAAGGATCTTGCTTACGTCACAGTTTCAGTCGTCGACAAGGACGGCAACTTGTGCCCACACGCTACAAACCTCATCAGCTTCGAAGTCACAGGTGCTGGCCACTTCAAGGCTGTTGCTAACGGCGACGCTACATGCCTGGAATTGTTCCAGACACCATCCATGCACGCTTTCGCTGGCATGATGACATGCATCGTTCAGACAAATGAGGGCGAAGCCGGTAACATCGTCCTCATCGCTTCTGCTGATGGCCTCATCAGCGGCAGAATCAATCTCGAATCTAGCAAATAAATCAAAATGACTTTTCTCTAATAAACAAATCATATATTGACTATAACAAACTTACCATTTTTTAATCATCAAAACAAAAAACATCTAAAAATTGATCAAAAAATCAAATAAAATGAAAAAAGTTGATTTTGATTAAATATTCCAAACATATTCTGCTAATTAAATCATAAATTAACTGAGAAAGGCTGCAATTTTGATTATTTATGAAAATAATAAATTTCGCATTAAAAAAGAAGCGATATACGAACTAACGAATATAGATTTTTAATTAAAACACTGATAAAATATTATCCACAGATTCTTTAATGCTAATTTCGATATATAAAATATTAATACGAAAACATTTTTTATATGGTTAGATAAAGACAAGTAGTATATTCAATGGATAACATCATTCTAAAACGCTAAGTCTTCAGGAGCAGGAGGAATAACAGGGAGCGGCTCTGGAGGAACGTTTGATAACAATAAACCATGTACTAATGCATCTCTGTAGTTCACAGATGTCTGTGTCTCAGGGGGAGCGTTAGAAATGAGTAATCTGATCGCATCGTACCAAAGTTCCATAACCTCAACTGGACCGTTGATAACTATAGGGGCACGAGATTGCTTTTGATTGCATATGATAAATTTGACTGGGCCGTGGGCTGCTTGAACAGTTCCCCATGAAACGTTCGAGAAGCCTTCATCGCCGTCGATTCGTATTGGATCCATTCCATCGACCATGAGGGTGGATACGCCATCTTCGCGTTTAATCCATGTTGACACTGCTTTGATTTCGATTTGTGAAATTTTGTTTACGTTACCCGAAACGACGACAAGCTTGGTGGGCTTGGCCACGTAGCTGATTTGGTACATGTTGAAAAGCATGTTCGCCTGCTTCACCACCATCGGATCGATTTCACTCATGATATCAAAAAATGAAAAAGTGACAATTTACATGCATCAAATTCTGTTTAATTTAGAGCTAAAACATTATAATACCTCCAAACAGTTGCAGATTACACACTGTTTCACGCCTTCGAAATTGCATATTATCGCTGACGAATTTTAAAAATTTTAATCATTTGTCGTCGATTTCAATAATAATACCAAAAATCTACATATTTTTATGAGTTATGCAATATTTGCACTGTGAATTTGCGAGTTTTTAAAAATTATTTTATTTTTTGACCGAATTGTTGTTGAATCAAGTGAATGTAAGAAAATTGTGTATAGATTTCCCAATACTAACAAATTATTCTACACTTATTATTCATTCTCTGGAATTTCGAAAGTTAACATGAAAAATATGTAATTTTTTGAACATTTTGATTCTATACAATTAGTAAGTTCTAATCAGAAGAAGTACATACTTCTCATTGCACTTTGAAGATATTATAGCGATATTCAAAAAATTATAAACTTTCTAATTAAATTCAAAGATTTAACGTTTCACTATTAGCTAAATTGGCAATAAGTTGTGCTATTATAGTATCTTATATTATGTTGAGAAAAAAACTTCAAAGTATAATATATTTTTTGATTAAATTTAATGTTTATTACAATATTATATAGCTTTCAAGGTCATACCGTGGTATGATGCAGTGAATAGCATCATGTGCTTATTATTGACAGTGAATGAAGAACATTTGAAAAGAACTGAAGGACAATGTTCTCTTTCTGGTTCTGATTCATCATTTCCCAAACGAAAAAAGCACTGGCCTGTGTCTGTTATATTATTAGTGATCTCTAGACTTCCAGATCCACCATTATCATCTTTATCTATGTAGCAATCGTCACCCATATGGAGTTACCAACACTTACATCAAAGGTATATGTTAGGTTGTTATTCGCGAAGCAGCAGTAAGAAATGTTGAATGATTCAACCAATTTTTCTCCCTCATGATTCTATTTCTGTGTTATTATAATAACAGCACTTGGAAATTATGAATGCAGTGTCATCTTTTGTGTTTCCAATTAAAATTATTGAATTACCTATTTCACCCTTCGTGTTATTTGCAATATTAGAGAACTCAAGATAGCTTTGTTTATAGAAGGAATCAATATACAACGCAACTGTGTACTTTGATATACAGTTTGTGATATTTACAGAAGAGATCTGGCTGATTCCAAATTGGTTGTAAATGGAATAACCTCCTGCTTCATTTTTATTACATGAGCAAGAATCGATCGACGAGAAGAACAAAAAACTTCGTTTATCTTTCATAATTCAGCCAAACAGAACTGAATTGGCCGTTGCCATTGGAAAAACAGTTAAAGGATTTATTCCTTCTTGTATACATTCACATCCGTTATTAAAGTAAAAACAGCCACCTTGGCCGCTGTTTTTTGTGCAATTTGTGTAGAGGCATTTTTCATGAAGAGTTAAACTATTTTTTCCAGGATCATCAAAACTTATGACTCCATCATTACCTATGCCATGGAAAACGCATACACTTATCGAGTAATTTCCAATAATATTATGAATTTTTATTTGAATATGATTTATAACTTGAATTCAAATTCATACTATTAATCTCTTGTCTCCTTTTATTGATGCAAATATAGTCAATAAAAAGTATACTACACATTATGATGTGATTTCAATTGTAAACTTTTCAAAAAATAGCGGAAAAGTGCCAATATATCCTCTCATCATTTTTAAAAATGACTTTTCTACGGACATTTTCCCTCACTATTGCTACTTTTCCAATAAATTGTTATTTTATGCATTATTATGCTTGATGTTTCATTCGAATGAATTTTGATGTAAATCCACAAAGCATTGGACCCTACAAGTGGAATTTGAAGGTGTTTATTCCCAATTATAACAATCCTCGATTTTCATGACCTGAGAAATATTTTGTAAATCAAAAACTGATCTTGATGTTGTCAAATTTTTCTGAATGTCTTAAAAATATGGAGCATGTTTCCATTTGATTGAAACCTTAAAATGTTGTTAAAGAATATCGCAATTACTTTTTATAGGATTAATACACCAATAGTACAATATGATCATAATAAAAATTTAGGACGACTACAAAATTTTTTTCTTTGAGCAAAACCTTTGAAATCAAGAACATGGTATACACGAGTTCTATCCGTTCTTTTATTAGTGAACGCATCTCAGGTTAAAATGTATATGAATGCAATTGGATTTTTAATCAAAAATTTTCATACATTATAAAAAATTATATACCATTGCTGCACGCATATTCACAGTACAAACCGAGATACACTCAGTCAAAGAATATATGGATGCATTTTTTCACACCTCAAAGCTCACTTCTAGTTCAATTTACATTTGTATTTCAGAAGGTTATTTATAAATACATATTTTATGACTATTTATCGAACTAAAATCATCACGGTATTAATTAGGTAACAAAATTTTTGATATTTGTCAAATTGGTAATGAAATAATTTTAATTTTTTCAGTTGATCCGAATATTGTTTTTTCTTGAAATTATATTCATCAGTAAATTCATTGGGGGACCTAATTATATAACCAAAAACCAATGATTCGCCGACTATTAAAAATTTATCATTCAATTACTCGAAATCAAAAACACATTTAAAGAAAAGCATTACAATATGTGACAAAATGGTTCTTTGGTCACTTCAACTATGGATTTTTAAAATTGAGAACATTGAAGTGATTATTGAAAGTAAGGTAAAACAGAGTAATTTTTTGTCCATAAAACTCCTATTTTTAGCCAGATCATGCTATAACATATTCAAAACTGCTGCTTTCTGTTGAAGAAATTTCAATCATCAAATTTTTAATCACTGAAACATTTTTTCACATATAAAAATGTTTTAACATATTGTGTACATGTTTATTTTCGTTTTACATCGTTGCTATATATATATTTGAGTATTTGATTTAAAAATTTGTAAATTTCTTTCAAAAACTAAAGGTTGCTTCGAACCATTAGTGTGAGTTTACTTAGTAAGAGGAATATATATGAACATTTATGTAAAAACACTGTATTATTAAATTATTTTGTCAAAAATCATCTCTCAAAAAAGAAAATTTGTAATTCTTCTTTATAAGATGAGATATATACTATTAATTTTCATTCTCAATTTTTGTTTAGAAAAAATCCCACCTATTTTGTCTCAAACAATATTCAGACATTAATCAAACTAATGCCGAATAAATCACGGAGGCGCAGCAAGAACCATGTTCCTCGCAGGTTTCTCAGTGAGCAAGAAAAAAACATCATCATAGAATTGTATAAAAACGGGGAAGACTACAAACAGATTGCAGAAAAAATAAATCACAAGCCACGACAAGTCAAAGAGTTCATCAATAACTATGTTTACAAAATAGAAAACAATTTCACGAGAGAAGACGACATGAAAATCTTAGAAATACTGAAAATCGGGATCGACTCTCCCAGCTTCATAGCGAAGAGTATTCCTGGAAAAAGCTATTATATGGTAAGAAACCGCATTCAGTTTTTGACAAGACGCATCTTTGATATACAAACAACAGATATCGAGTTCTTTCTTAATGGGCTTCATGTGCAGCCAACTCTGGAGCTGCCTACGTTTGACGAATATGATCCTTATATGTATGAAGATTTCTAAATTTATTTTCTCTTTAGCATTTTTATATTATTTATTTGTTTAAAATTTATTGTTTTTGTCAATGCTCAGAGCTCATTGCTTTATTTTATTCCTTATCTTTGAGGAAGATGCTAATCAAATTTTCAAATTTCATAAAAAGTCGTCATTTGATTTGAATCAAAAGACGACTGCCTTTCGGTGTAATTATGGCTGAGAACTACCACGGTTGTTCTTTTCCACATTTGCTATTTACGATGCATATTTTGTATATTGGTAGATATTTCATATTTAACATTTCATTGCATCAATCGTTAAATATTTTCTAATTTGTCAATTTTTTTAAATTCACCAACATTTTGATTTTGCTTTTCGTAGGATGAATAGAAAGTTATTACAAGATACACGCAGCTTTTTTGATTACTTTAAAATGAACCAAAAGTCGGCCACCATTCAATTTAATTTTCAAACAATTTTTTGTTTTTATAAGAATCTGGAACACTGATTTATAATCAAGGAGTGTAACAACAAGGCAAAATTGCACACAGATTTGTAATCAAATAATTTGCTTGTGCTTATTTCATCAATAAAATGATTGGCTCATTCATATAGTTAACGCAAATTCTTATTGATCTTTCATATTTTGATTTTCGAAGTTTGTTAACATCTTCATTCTTAAAATCATTAAAATGAATAGTCAGACATTGAATGCATGATAAAAAAAAAAAAAAAAAAAAAAAAAAAAAAAA
>MRSU01006731.1:0-20930 GCA_008369845.1 Trichomonas gallinae
CCGGAAATTTACGGGCTCAAAAGATTTTTTTTTTTTTTTTTTTTTTTGCTTAGCAAATGTTTACTATTTTGCTTTTATTGACACATACACCAAATATAACCCACTTGTTTTCCCCAAAACAGGTTGGTTGCATTGTGGCATCCTTAGTATCATGATAATATATTTTAATTTAAATTAAAACATAATAATATTGTGTCGTTGCAAAATATAAATGAAAGGAGACTATAGAATGATTTGCACATGCATGTGAATTCACATAATGGTTCATTCTCCTTTTTTATTTTTAGTTTTATTTTTGCCTCGCATTTGTATGTAGACAAGTGAGCAAGACTATTTTGAAGGTCATCAAAGATGATTCCAATTGAAGCTTTGAATGTTCTTCCAGGTTCGTCATTGAACTCAAGGCTATCAACATGACAATCAACGATTGTAATAGAAAAATATGTACAAAAAGGCTTTCCTTTTCCATAAGGACCAAGAATTGTGCAATTTCTAATAGTGAGTTCTGCTTGAGAATATATTATTCCTTCAGTCGATAAATTTTGAGAATTTTTCACAATATTGCATTTATAATCTTCATGATTCCCATCGGAATGCCATAAACAAACAACGTCTCTAGCATAATTTTCTTCAAAAGTCGAAAAATTAATCACTGATAAACCTGTTGACTCAAAGATAAGGATGCCTGATATTTCTCTCACAGAATTTTTGGACACATTTGATGAAAACATTCCGCATTTTCCTCGCCCCATATATATCATTATATCTCCTTCATGATTTTTGCACTCTGAAATTGTGGCTTCAATGATAAAATTTTTGTGATCAATTTCAGTATTTCGAAGTACTGTGAATGAATGAAATCCTATTTTAGCACTATTATTTATTGTACAAAATCTATGTTGAACAATTGAACTGTCACTATAAAAATAAATTGCTCCGCCTTGTTGTTCATTCGAACATTTATAGAAAAAACACATGAAGTGAAGAAATTTAAAGTTGTCTTTAGTAATTTCAATGACCGTACTTGGCCAATATTGAAACTTTGCATCGCATAAATAAATTTCATTAGCAGTTCCATTAAATTCATCACCATAGAACTGTTTCCAGACATCTCCAGGTGCTTCATCATTATGGATATATAGGATAATATGAAGAAGATGAGCAAATCAGTCATCTTACATCAAAAAAAAAAAAATGAAAAATTGAATTTTTATTGATAAATAATATTACCTATTATTTTTCACCTTAAAAACATCATCAAAATTGAATTCCAAAAATATATAATAAAAAATCAATTTGATGATGAATCATGATTATAAACTAGTAGTCTCATTTAAATATAATAAAATCAAGCAAAAATAAAAAATATTTTAAATTGAATTGAAAAATGAAAATATGGATCTATAAATACTATAGATCATATTTATAGCAAAATTTTAATTTTTTATCGTCAAAAAGTGACATTTCACATGCTTTTTTTGTTATTTTCGGCTGTTTTGTCTGTAAACGTTTGTATATTCATAGAAAACCAAAATGAGTGCGGCAATTCAGTTGACTTTCAAGAAAATCTCAAATTTTCGGAAATAATCAACAGTGAAGATCAATATAAAAAAATAATTCAAAAATATCCTGGCGAAACTATAAACATAGTCTATCCAGGCCAAAACGATGCCAGTGTTGATGATCAATCGATTTATTTGAACTTTTTCAAGCAAGTTGATTTAAAAGATCTTCGAGTTATTATCAAATCACCATCTTCAACACCATCAACATACTTAAAACTTGATTCTAAAGATCTTTACAATGATGATCCATCACAAATGTACAAATCAAATCTCGAAATTCACGGATTCGTCTTAAATTTCGCAAGTGATACGTTTAATTTCGCGACAGTGAAGATATATGACTGCAAACCAGTAGAAAATCACACATTAGTATACTTTTATGCAGCAGAAATGGAATGTTCATTTGATTTCCTATTGTACTTGTTGAGTTCTCCAGATTTTAATGGTGAATTCTATTTCAATACACTAAGGATGATCGAAGATTCCACTACGATCGAAAATTACACACAAAATGACAAATTAAGATTCGCAGCTTATCAAACTGAGTTCGTCTACACAAATAAATATGATATTACGCTACATGACTTAGTCGATGACAGTCATTTTAAGGTTACAGTCAAAAAAGGCGAAAGAAAATTAGATTTAGGATATGTTTTTGGAGAAACAACATATATCACATTCAGATTCGGTGAATACGTTCAAAACCAAGTTCCACTTAAATTCATTCGTTTTTCAGAAAGCAAAGTCACTGAATATAAAAATTTAGAATCGCAAACAGATTACCCAAGCCTATATTTCGAATCATCGGTTGATGAGCCTTACATACAAATCGATATTGATTCACTTGCTTTAATGCAAAAATGCGATGAAGTTTTATTAAAAACAGGAAAACCGATAAACACGAAAGCAAATTATTCCATTATAGATATTACGTCATCATATAGTCAGGATACCATTCCAATTACATTTAACCCATCAAATGATTTCACATTGAAATTAAAACAAGAAAAAATCATATTTAAAGACTACAATCCATATAAATTATTGTTAAAACATAAAATGCATATTGAAGTGGCTGAGAAGAACAAGAAATATTTAGTGATATTCAATAAATATATTGGAAACATTTTTGACGGTTTGACTCCTAACAACCAAACAATCAAACTCTTGAATAACGTTGAAATAGACTCTCCAAATGGTACAACTATTGCTTTTGAAAACCTCGAATACGGTGTTGCGCATAACAATTTGATTATCACATCAATTTTGACGAATATTTCCAATAAAATGCAATGCGGCACCTTACAAATTGGTAAAATAGATTTCGAGAAAACTTTAGATACAGATAAAGCATCAGAGTTATTCATGAGCATCAACTATATACACACTCAGCAGAGACAATACGATAACAGACAAATACAAGAACTCTTTCCTGGTGAATACACTTTCCTGATTGATTCTGACAAAGATAACCGAAAATTGTCAGTTCAACAACCCCCCAGCACATCAACCCATCACGGATTTATCAGAAACCAGAGCATTTTAGAAATAACGAAAGAATCCAAAGATAACTTAATTATACACAAAGGCTTTTACAATGCATCATTATATGAAACGCTTCCAACTGCTTATTGTATCGCTTTGAGAACTGATTCGAAATACTGTGCAAATAATTCGATTGTGATTAATTTCGATGATGACTTGATTGTTGAAAATCTCCCTAATGGGGAAAAATCGTATAAAGCTAAAACACCAACATTCATGAATGACAAAATCAACCAATTAATCATGGAGAGTTCATCTGACTGCCACACAATCAATTTAGATTATCTGATAACAGAGCACGCGTATGATCAGATGGGCTACAATGTTCCTTATCTTGACTGTTCAAAACTTCATATCAATACTAATTATCAAATCGGCTCCCATAATAGTATGAACTACACTGTCAGATTCGGTTTAAATAACCAAGGAACAACACTAACAGGCACATTTTTGAGACTTGATAAACTTAAAATTGTGACAAACTTAGAGCCTGATTTTAAGATGTATATAGGCTCGTGCAATTTTGACATGAGTTCGGGAAACATGAAGATCAATGACAAAGTAACAATTGCTTTTACACAGAAAGACTTAGTTGATTTGTTTAACTTGAACGATGACCCATCCAAGAACAAAATGCTTTGCGACAAAGGCCATATTATCATTAGAGCCGTTCAGCCACTTCACCTTTATGGAGTATCTTATGGTAAAACTCAGAGAATTTTTGTCAGACCATTGCCTGAACAAAACATATATCCAATGCAGATTACCTTCAAATGCTCTGATATGAAGATATATGTCAATTACCCGGATAACCAGCCGATGTTCGAAAACTCCGACAGAAGAAGATTCGTAATCAGCTATGATGCAATAAAAGGGGACACATCTCCTACAGAATTTTCGAACATTGTTATCCCAGACTTCAAAGGTTACGCAGAAATCAACTGCGGAGAACTCAAGTGGCCTGGCTCGTTCAGAGGTAACACACCAATCATTGAGCTTCAAAATCTTGAAAGTACAGAAATAATCAATGTGATATTGAATAACTACTCTGCACCATTTTTGGGATCAAGAGAGAAAATGAATTTCATTGCAAGCAAATATTTGCAGCTAGACATGCTTGAGAAAGAAACTATTTTCGAGCTTGGTGGAACTATGCCAAGAATTAAGTTCACAAGTCTTTCTTTTGACACCAAACTTAAAGACAAATCAGTCGGAATTTATGGCTGCACAGCTGTTCTTGAAAAACTAGAACTCAAATACAACACAACAGCTGCATTTGAGTCTGTTGAAATTTCAGACTCATTAACTCTTTATCCTGGCGCAAAACTTTCGCAGAAACTCAGAACAATTTCAACATCAACAAATACAGATTTCTGCGATGTTTTCGGAAAGACCACAAAATTATATTGGAACTCAATGAATTATCCAACAGTTACACTTAATACTGAATGTGTATTGAACAGGAAACTCGACATCACTTATCAGTTTGATCCAGCATATTTGGATGATACATTCCATGCCACTGATTTCGTCAGGAACTATTTCCAAGAACCATATGGTGCTCCAATCATCGAAAATTTGATGATTAAGGACGAAACATCAGAAGAAATCAAAAATTCTGTATTGAAACCCAAATTGTTGCCTCCAGCCAAGGAGTTCAAGGGCTGGAATGTAAATAAGCCAGAAATGGAGATTCATTATAATTCTAAGAATATTTATCTCGGCATCACTGATGACTACAGGAATCAGACAAACAACGGTGACAACATGACAGATGATACATCTGGCGGCACTATTTATGTTTTCGACAACAAATGGCAGAAGGTCGGACTGATCGTTTTGATTGTATTTTTGGTTACACTTACTCTCATCATGTGGAGCTCAATGATATTGAAGTATGGAGGAAAGCCACCAGAAAAAGCGCAAGAATCTGAAACAGGACAATCAAAGCCACCAGCTCAAATTTAATTTTTTATATATAGAATAAACACTTATTTATGAATTTTTCAACTCTAAAATTCAATTTAATATGGTCTTAAAATATTGTGCTCATTTAATATAGTCATAACCATTTTATTGTAAAATTATTGATAATTGTAAAATCAATTTTTCGTTATAAATAATAGATTGTTACACATTAAATAAACATGTGAATGAACTAAACAATGTTTTTAAAATAATGCGATTAATTGGTAGCATTTTCATCTTCGATATACATGCGATATAAAACGTTTTCGAGCTGATCGACAACAATATTAAATCCACTGATTCCGAATTCTTCTTTGCGTGATTCGATTTCTTCAAGAAGTGGGACAATTTCTGAAGCAACTGGAAGAAGAATGTGATCTTTGTGGGAGTCGTCAACTGTAGCTTCAGGGAATTTAGCGGAGCAGAACTTAAATAATGTTTCAACAACTTGATCTTTCTGCTCTTTGTTGATGATTGCTGGAGTCAAAACATATCCACAGTGATATTTCCTTCTCAGTTCACTAGAAGAGCCAGCGAAGATTAACTTTCCTGATCTCAGAACAAATAATCGGTTCGAAACACTTTCCGCTTCTTCCAAAGAGTGAGAACTGATCAATGAAGTTGACTTATATGTTGAAATTGCTTTCCAAATTGCTTGCCTCGTCGTCACATCGATGCCTGCTGTCGGCTCATCCAAAATGACAAATTCTGGAGATCCAATGAATGCCAATGCAATGCATAATTTTCTCGCTTGTCCACCTGATAATTTATTGCCGTAATTATCCTTGCATTCATAAAGTCCAAACTTGTCAATGCACAACTGAACCTCATGCTTCAACTCTTCTCCAATCAATCCTCTTATGCTTCCAAAGAAAAGCAAATGATTTTCAACAGATAAATTATTGAAAACAACGTTTTCTTGGAAGCATATTCCCAAATAACTCTGCAAATCGGAGAAACCAAGAGCTGCTTCTTCCCCGAATAACTTGATTCTTCCTTCATCGCAGTCTAAGCAGCCTGTCATGCAATTCATCAATGTTGTTTTGCCACTCCCATTTGGACCGATTAAGATGATTACTTCTCCAGATTGAATTCCGAAGGAAACATCATCTAAAGCGTGAACTTTCACTTTTCCTTTGTATGTTTTAGAAATGTTTGACACTGAAATAAACATTTCGTCCTCATTTGTTACTTGGCTTTGTATTGGAATTCTCCTGAACAATCTCTTCCAGTGCTTGCCTGAGATAATGTTCCTAAAGCCAATTGGAGGCATTCCATTTGCTCGAGAGCACATTAAATTGAAGAAAACAAACAAAAAGAAATAAATGAAAATGAGAATGAAAAGGATCATGACACATGTTGACATTGCCATGTTTGAGCTCTCTTCATGCCAGTTAGAGAATGTAAGCGGAATATTGTATTTCAGAAGATTATTAAAAATTGTGCAAATTGACTGGAAAGGAACAAATGGAAACATCGATAAAAACTTCAAAACTATTCCAAGCGTTTTTCCAATTTTGTTTCCTTGTTGGCCAATGATGTTGAATAATATAATTGGTATAACAAAGAATATATTGGCAACGATCATAAAATGCTGTTCTTTCTTGAAACATGGCACAATAGAGAGCATCAATGCATACACAGAAAAATTGAGTGAAAATGCAATTAAAAATATCAGCAATAAACTTGATCCTTTGACCATGTGATTGTACAAAGCAGCGGTTGTAATTATTGTATTAAGAGCAACAAACAACAAATCTGACAATAAATTTGCTAAAATTAATGTTAATTCTTTTGCGCCTGATATCATTAGGAGTAAATAATTCTTTTTGGAACGCAAAATTACAAGCTCTGCTATCATGGTAATAATAGGTAATAGAACAGACAGTTGGACAAGAAAAGCAATGTAGTTTCCAAATGGATTATCATCGAAATCTCCGGAAGTATATGGATTTGTCATAGTACTATTTCGGAGGTAAGCTGGTTTGTAATTTATTATGTTATTGAAAATGGATTTGACTATACTTATAGGTATATAACTTGTGGAATAATGGATACTATTATCTATATATATATTTTGTCCGCCAGAAATATTATAATTATTTGAATTATTATCAAATCTAATATGTAACTGCAAATCCTTTGAAGCAAATTCATTGAATGACGTTTCATTGTCGAATATCGTAATGGTATTATTCATAAACGCCAATTGATCGAAATCATCTTTGATTTGTTTTGTATAATCAGTATATGGATATAAGCCTGCTGAAACATTTTGAAGTACCAAGTAACAAGCTGGTTCTGAGATAAATGGATCTTTCCAATCAAATTTTACTTCATGAATTAAACTTTCTGGATCGTTTGGTTCTGTAGGAATTACAAAGCCAGCTATTATTAAAAGAGCTATTGCAAACAACTCTCCCAAAAGAAAGACGTAATTTTTAAATCTTGTTTTTAAAATTATCGAAAGATACTGCTTGAAGATCAATTTTTGGGATTTTGCCCTAAAATGGAGATCCTTATCTTCTTCCACCAATGATGACATTAACATTTTTGTCACCCTCCAAGATTGTGTCACTTTTTAATTTTTTTTATTTCAAAGAAACCGCTACGATACTGAATATAGGTTTCGGATACGAGAAATTTTAAAGCGGATTTGGGCTATATATATATATATATTTATATACTATGGGATGATGTAACTATTATGATAATGTTTAAACTATTAAAATATAATGATGTGGCATTGATTTTGTGATTTTAACCTGAAACGATTATTTTCAATTCAAACATGAAAAATTTTTCACGCCCGTAAAAATCATTAATTTTTCATGCTATTTGAGTCATAATATTAATGTTTTTTATAATTTTTGAAATATCGCTCCCACACCCGTAAAATTTCGAAAGTTTTGAATTTAAAATAATCGGATCCAGATCTACTCAAAAAAAAAATTATTTCGATATCGTAAGTATAATTAATATGACAAGGAGAGGCTCGCTTCTATGCAGTCAAATCTCTGGCATCCTCTACAGGAGAATCCTTATACTTTGGCGTCATAAAGCCTCTTTCTTATTGTACTTAATTTATTCAATTGCGATGGCAATAGTTCCAATTATAGTCTTGAAAGCATCACTTAAATACGATGTTACAACAACTAGTTATATTGCAGGATTTCAACAATATAAAAAACAAAATATTATTATAGCGCGAATTAAAAATCCATCATGCCCAAGCGGTTTCTGTGTTCCAGAATTCAATGAAGAACTTAAGCTTATGGCTAAAGAAGATATAGGGATTGATTTAAATATTACAGATTTTGAAAATTTCACTGCATTCGACTTATGGCAACAGAGAAAGGTACTGAAGAATGATGAAAATCTTTTCGTTCCATTTGCATATCAAATTCTTGATGATTCTGAAATTAAATCTCAATTTACATTTAAATTGTTGACCAACCTCACAGATGATTTCAACGATCTTGAAATTGTCACAAGAGCACTATACAGACTGAATCAAAAGAAGGACATTTTTGTTCGATTTGATTCTACTGTTGATAAAAGAGAAAAGACCAAAAACCAAATGCAATATGTTTTCAATATAATGTTCCCTATCATGGTACCAATGGCTTTCCTTTTCATCACTTTTAATATTATTCCAGTTTTAATTGATGACATCAAAACCCCAATGCGCCCATATATGATTGCATGTGGTCTTGATAAGTTATCATATTGGCTAGGAAACCTGATATTCGATTCAATTACATTATTAATAATCGCTCTCATTTTGTACATAATCTATATTGCATTTGGAATCCAGGTTTTCACAAAGCATCCTATTGTTTCGTTTGTTTTGCATATTTTCACATTCATTTGTCCAATCATGTTTTCATACATTTTTGGATTCATCTTCAAGACACGCAACGGTTTAGCATTATACATGCTCATTGTTATGATCTTTACCATTGGCCCATATGTTTCTTTAATCTTCATCAAAAACGAAACAATCAAAAATATTGTCATAATTGCATCACAGTTATTAATGCCAACGACATCATATCCATTCGTATTCAATAATATTGCAATAGCTGTCATTAATCCATTTAGAACAAAACTAATTGAAACAACTATGGAAGCAGTCCAAGTTGCATTGATTTTTGCTGCTTATCCAGTCTGGGCCTTGATTTTGTATATAATCGAGAAAGCAATACAAATGGCGAAGAGAAAGTTGACAGAAAGAGGCTGGCACAATTATTCTGATGGTTTTGAAGAAATGAAGAATAGACAGAACATAACAGAAGAAGCCTTACAAATGGAAAATATTATCAAAGAAGGAAATCGCGATTTTGCAATTTTGGTTCACGATGTTTCGAAATTATACAAAGATTCCAACGGTTATCCAATATATGCCGTCAACCAAGTTTCCTTGGGCATCAAAAGAGGCTGCTTGTTCGGCTTCCTTGGCTCAAATGGTGCAGGAAAAACAACACTGATGAAGATGATTCTCGGAGAAGAACCGCATTCTAAAGGTTTCATTGAAATCGAAGGCAAAAACATAGATTACGAATTCGATCAGCAGCAAATTGCAATCTGCCCTCAGTTTGATGACCATTTGTCAAACGATTTGACAGGAATCGAAAACTTGAAGTTTTTCTGCAAGATATACAATAAAACTAAAGAAGAAACGAAGAATATAATAAACATGCTTGTCAATCAACTTGATGTTGAGGAGCACAAAGATAAACTACATAGCGAAATGTCAGGCGGAAATCGCAGAAAATTCTGTGTTGCTATTGCTTTCTTGTCAGATGCACCAATTATATTGCTCGATGAGCCAACGTCATCACTGGATCCAATAGCAAGGCACAAAGTCCACCAGTTGATCAACAGTTATAAAGGACAGAAAACATTCATGCTTTGCACGCATCTTCTTGATGAAGCTGAAAGTCTCTGCGACGAAATTTCTATCATGCTCAACGGCTGTGTTTACACTATTGGCACCCCAACACATTTGTCAGATAGATTCGGAACGGAATGGAAGGTCGATGTCATTCTTAATGATCCTTCAGAAGAAACTAACCAAAATGTTTCGAATTTCTTTGCACAAAAGCTGCCAAATGCAAAAATTGTGATTTCAAGAGAACTGTCGAGAATCTACTCAGTGCCTAGTGCGAGTATTAGCATTACTCAGCTGTTTAGAATACTCGAAGATGCAAAAGCACAAGAAATCGGAATTAAATACTACACATGCTCGTGTTCTACTCTTGAAAAAGTATTCCAAGAGATTGTTATGCTTTCTGAGCAACATCAGCAAGAACAACTGAAGCTTTCTGAAGCTTTGAAAGAGCAAGAAAACAAATAAGTTAATTGTAAAAATGAAGAATTGTCATTATTCAAATCTTATTTTTGATATTTTATATAATAAGCATCCTGGCAGCAAAACAGCCTAAATGGCAATGAAGTCTGACGATAAAAATTGTGCTCTCGGTATATTTAAAATGATTAAAACATTATAAATCAATAATTAAAATTTGAAAAATAAAATGTTTATATTAGAAACTTGGTAATTATAAATTAAATCTTAATGAATATTATGTATTAAATTGGATGGTTTTTACGTAGAAATTTTCAATTATATATTAGATTGAAATCAAAAATGAAGTAATTCTTGTGTTAGTTAGTGAAATCGAATTTTACACATTGTTGTAATGATGAATATTTTGTTATTTTTGCTGGATATAAACTTCCCGATAGTAAAAAGTGACACTAATGCAAAATGTTTTTTCGATGCCTGCTGAACTTGAGCCGCTGAGCGAGTTATTTGAAATGATTTGGGACATAGAGAACAATGAAATAGACGATGTTTTTAATCTCATGCATCAATGCCTCGAAAACAAATTAATTTCAGATCGCGTAATTATACAAGTAATCGATCGAGTATGTAACGAACGACCAAAACAAATACGAAAATTAACAAACTTATTCGAAAAATACTTTGAAAATAAGAAAATCAAAATTACACCAAACTATTTCCTTGTTTCTGATGCATTTATTGCTTATATAATCACTAAACATGATATAAGAATACCATTTCCCTATTTGTATTTCGGAAAATCTCTTGAAGATATTTTGAACATTCATGATGAACATTCTTTAGATTTCATTGTATTCCATGATGATATAGACATGCTAATTGAAGTATTTAACCATGGAGCAAAAATGGATGGACTCATAAATAACGCTGCTAGGTATGGTTCTCCAAATTGCTTCAAGTTTTTGTATTTAAATAATCAAAAAGTTGACACGAAAACATTAGAATTATGCTTCATTGGATGCAATTTTGAGATCATAAATATTTTGGAGCAGAAGTTTCCTGTTACTCAACTATGTGTTGAAAATGCTGCTATTTCGCATAACAATGAAGTTTTGATGTATCTGACGTCAAAATATGATTTCGATTATTCATGGTATTCAGTTTCTTGCAGTTTTAATCTGAATCTTTTCTTCGAAAGACTCGAAAGAGTTCAAGACTTGAATGACTTAGATTTTAGAGAAGAAACTGCTTTAATAAATGCTGCAAGGGCAGGCATGATACCTGTTGTCGATTATTTGCATAAAAATGGTGCAGAAGTCAACTTAAAAACTGCTCAAACTCCTTTAATGGCTGCTGTAGATTGTGATAACAAAGAAATGATGAAATTTCTTGTCGAAAGAGGCGCTGAAATAAATACTCACGATAAAAGTGGAATATCACCATTACTTATTGCGGCCTACAATCAATCATTAGATATCTTGAAATATTTGATAGATCACGGAGCAGATCTTGAAATTAAAGACAAAGACGGAAACACAACGTTAATGGTTTGCGCAAGATTCGAAAAGCATGAATCCCTTAAATTATTATTAGAATGTGGAGCAAATATAAATGAAGTTGATTCAAATGGAATGACAGCATTCAAAATGGCTTGCAGATATGACTCAAAGAAATGCGCTGCAATCATCGCAGAATACATGGCAAAAACTAAAACTAATCAATAGCATATATATTCACATAAAGATCTATGAATTATATTGAGAATATATAATTTGATTTGATTTAGAAAACAAAAAAAAATCATAAAAAAACTATTAGCCTTTTCAGCAGACATTTCTGGTGTCCTATGTTTTGTTACTTTTCCGTTAAATTGTTATTTTTCCTCATTTTTGGTACTATTCTTTACTCTTTTTATCTCATTGTTGTTTTGTGAACTTTCTTATTATTACTTTTCTCCACTAATCCTTGGGAAAGTATACTATTGTACAAAATATGTAAAAGTTTTAACTTTATTAAGTAATTAGCTCATGTCAAGTTGCCAATATGACAGGTCAAATCGTCAAAAGAATGTCAATTTGTCAATGTCATGCCTTGAAATTTCTGTCGGTTTTTTTTTTAAGTAAAAGTTAATTATTTGATGAGAACATATATCCGTCGACATTTTCCTGTGCTCCACACAAATCTCCTGACTTGAGATGTAGCTATAATGATAAGAATGAACTTACTATTGGCAAGTACTTAGATACAGATGATCTATTCCTCCTAGTTGATTATGAATATCCTACCATCGAGGATTTCATAGCATTAAACCCAGAATACAATGGAAATTTGAATATCGAAGATTATGCATCTAATGTCATGCATCTTGGAGCAGGATGTTTTCGTGATTGCAATGTTAAAGAAGTGATACTCCCATCAACAATAATTTCTATTGGATTTTGTGCCTTTTTTAATAGCTCGATTGAAAAAATTGATATTGGGCCTAGTGTTAATGAGATAAGTATGGCCACCTTTAATTTTGCAAGAAAATTGAAAACTTTAGATTTAAGCAAAACAAAAATTACCCGAATCAAAGGCGATGCTCAACCTTTAATAAGAAAGTTCTGTGGATTAATCCGATCGAGTTCGGTTGAGTATATAAATTTTCCTGATACATTTGTGAATTTAACATATTCACTTAGTGAATCAAGATTAAAAAACTTTACTTTTAAAAAACATATGAATTTAACAAATTGGTTTAACAATGACTATACAATTTTAGATTCTATTTTTTCTGAGAACGATCAAGTACGTATTATCAATGGCTCTGCTTTTTTATGTCCTCATAAAGATATGCCTTGGCATTTACTGAAAAGTCCTGTAAGATCATATATAGAGATAACTAATTACATCATAAAAGTTTTTCCATATGCATTTTTTGGTCATGCAAACTCATTAATTGCTTTTCATAACGAGGGTATTTTATTTGATTATAATGCATTAGATGGAACAGAAAATATCTCACTTGCTTTGCCTACTTTGGATTTTAGTTTCAATCTAAATACAAAAAAGAAAATAACGAATCTCTATATTACATCAAATTCAAAAAATCCACGAGATAAATATCATGGACCTGATGTCGAAAATTATTATTATTGTGGTACATATTTATTAAATGCATCAACTGGTGACAGCCGAGGTGCAAATAAGAAACATACTTTAAGAAACTATTCTTATGAATATTTTTTAGGAACAAAGATTTTTGACAGAGATTTAGATCCAGAAATTTGTGTAATACCTCCTAAGAGAATAATCGATGGAATCATTCTTCCAAAGAAAAAAACTTTCAGATATATTCAGAAGATGAGTAAGTTTCTATGCTTTCTATTTATTCAAAGAATTTAAGAAACATTCTT
This sequence comes from Trichomonas gallinae, assembly GCA_008369845.1. NCBI lineage: Eukaryota > Parabasalia > Trichomonadida > Trichomonadidae > Trichomonas > Trichomonas gallinae. The sequence continues at coordinate 13,785 of MRSU01006731.1, forward strand.
TTGAATTATAATAGGAGTATTATGGAACGAAATAGTTAAATTGTAAAAATATATTGTTTGCTTCAACTTTGATTTTTTTTAACTTTTTGACAATTTAAGGAAGCTAATCAATCAAATGAAATACGACATAAACAAACTATTATTTAGCAAACTCTACATAGCTGAATATAAGATCCATGATGCTATCTTGTTATAAGCATTTCAAGGAATTGTGATGTTTATAAGATGTGTAAAAATGGAGAAAACGATTTTCGATCTTGTTGAAGTAATTTTTTTGAAAATCTTTGGATATTTTGACTAGATATGAAGAATATACCTGCATAAATGATTGCTAGGATAATATATGCAGAGTTTAACTTCCAAAATATTAAGAGCGATGAAGAATCTTAAAAATTTAAGAGAATTATTAAACTTGGCCAAGATTGTATTATTATTATCTAATATTAATATAGATGATAATGATATGCTCAAATAAAGCTTCTCATCGTTTTTGTAGTTTTAATTTTGATATATATTTCGGAATTGATGATAGATTTAGGTATATTAATCAAAGGAAATTTAGATAATAGTAAAAAAACGAAATCACCAGTTAACAAAAATTTTTATTAAATATGGCCTCTATTATTCAATTTTGAGTGTCATCTTTTTGAAAAGAGACCATATTTATTTCCATAATCTATTTAATTTTGTAAAACGTAAAAAAATCAACTGCCATGTATATCATATGCTATAAAACAATAATAACAAAAACCATGAAAAATTTTACATTTTATCAACATTTTTTTGTGTTTTTAGCGTAAATTCTTTTAATAATAAGAATAATTTATAAAAATCTAGTTTCCTTTAAAAAAAATATCTCAAACGATTTATATTTTGTTTACACATTATCAAAATTTGATTGAGATTTCGAGTAAATATAATCTAATGTGCTATCAATTATTATACATTTTAAACATAGTTTTTTTTCCTACCAAAAGTGACAAAATTCCCCATCAAAATTTTATGAAAGTCGAATAATAAAAATTTACATCTCTAATATATTTTATTTCCTAATCAACTTTCAACTTTTGATCGCATTCTTTATTTTTTGATATCAAATCTGAATTCTCCATGTAAATCAATAATAAGTTAAAATTAATTCAAAATAAAATAAAAAATGTTTTAAAATTTCATATTTAGAATGTTAATTGGTTATAGATTAGTTATTTATAGAAAAATGAAAGAAATAAAATTGAGATATTTACAGTATTCAATTTATTTCTCTCACAAAAAAAGGCTGAACTTCCCAGAAAAGCCAAAAACAAGATGATAATCATTAAAATGAGACATAATTATATTTGTTTCCATTTCTCTCTCAAAAATAAAAATCACATTGAATGGTTTTGTGGCCATTAATTTTTTTTAGTATCAGAGCATGCATACTAGATCAAATGACTACTCTAGGATCGGAGGTGGAGCCCCAGTGTACATTAGGATAGACTCGATTGACACAGGATCCTTCAAACTCCAAGAAAAGAATACAATCGTCGCAACATGTGGACCGGCAGCCTGCTACAGGAACTTTTCACATGAAATTCCGGCTACTACAAAGAATCCAAAGCTCGCTTGGGGATTTAAATATAACAATGCAGATAATTCATCATTTGTTATCGCATTATTCAAGAAATGCATGCTTTTTGATGATCTCATCGGCATGGTTTACGTTAGGCTCAGCGAATTCGCTGCCAACAAGGTCTACACTAAGGAATTACAGCTTAGAAATCATAAAGACGAACTGACAGACGCCAAAATCAAGATTACCGTACATCTTGATGACAACGGCTCTCCAGCTTTCCGCCCAATCAAGCAGGAGACAAAGATTCCTCACCAAACCACTGCATTGGCAATGTCCAGTGTCTCCATATAATATTGTTTGTTTTTTATCTCATAATAAAGAGAAATCTCCTCTATTTAAGCATTTATCCTTTGCTTACAATAAACATATTCGATCAAAATCATAATCATATTTTGAAATGTTTGCGAGAATTCCAATGACACGCTTCATAACATATTTTATTTTCTATAGCTAGCATAATATTAGAACCTAAAAGCTTAAAAGTTAAATAAATTTATAAGAGATATTCAATATCAAAGAAAATGATGATCTCTGCACTTGTTTGTATTTAGTTGTGTATATATGTTTATATATTGATATGAAATGGTTATTTGAGAGTTAAATATATTCTATCGAATATAAAATTAAAAGAAAAGTAAGTTTTTATTGTTTTCTAACTGATTGTATGAGCGCAGAAATCTGGTTGACGATGTCTTGATGTCCAGCAATCAAGTTAATTTTTGGTTCATGTAATTTCTCTTTTGTGATCTTCTTTCCGAAGTAATCTGTGACTACTCCCCCTGCTTCATTGATGATAGCGCTTCCAGCGGCAATATCCCAGATATGAGGGCCATTTTCCCAATATGCGTCTAATCTTGAAGCAGCAACGTTGCAGAGATCCAAGCAGGCACTTCCACAACGCCTGATGCATCTGACTTTCGGTAAAATGGCTGAAAGTTCTTTGATGTTGTTATCTGAATTATTCACGTGATCTGGCGAAAATCCAGTGGCAACTAAGCAGTTGATGAGCTCTGGTTTATTGCGAACGTGTAAGCGTGTTGTTTTACCCTTTGCATCGAGATAAGAGCCTTTTCCTTTGATGGCCCAAAACATTTCGTCTCTGTTTGGATCGTAGATGCATCCACCGATTGGCTGGTGTTCATGGTCCAAAATTCCAATAGATACAGCGAAAATTGGGAGTCCACAGCTGAAATTCGTCGTTCCATCGAGTGGATCGGCGCAGAACCAGATTTCATCGTTTCCTGGCTTTTTAGGTTGAACATCCTTGCCCTCCTCTGTGATCATACCAGCATCTGGGAAGTGTTTCGTCAATTCTTCGCGAATATGCTTATCAGATTCGAGATCTGCCTGTGTGACGATATCTGCGCAAGTACTCTTTGTGTCTTCTGTGAAATCCTTCGATTCGAAGTGTTTCATGATGATTGCACCTGATTCCCTCGCGATTTGCTTGATAACAGGTAAAACTTCTTCGAGATTGTACATTTTGTCACTTTTAGCAAATTTTTGTCACTTTTAGCGATTTTTTGACGGGTTGACCCTTTTATTTTATGGAAGACCCTAAATTATTATCAATCTATAAATTCTCTTTTATTCTAACACTACAATGTATATAACAAATTTTTACAAGCGAGTTTTAGACTTTTGACGCGATTTCACTTGGAAAATTTGTAATAACTTGAGTTATCCTCTTCATCATATTGATATCAAGTAACACTAAGTAATGGAAGGTTATTATTGATTCTCTGTAACTAAATAAAAATATCAAAATCAATAAATTAAAACTATCCAATTCTTTGATTTGTTATTGTATTGCTTTGGATTTAAATCATGTGAATTTTCTTTGTTGAGGTTCATTGATGAATGAATTAAATTTCCGAATTTAATTTTGGAGAATTAAAAGAGTTTGTAATAGAATTATAAATTAAGTTGTCACTGATGATTCGATTAAACCATCATCAGCGCTGCATTTTGAAATTTTTGAAAAATATTTATGATATTGAAAGTCTCTAATGCCTTTGGTACGAAAAACGATTGTTAACATGGTCATATAATTGAACAAATCATGAAGTTGAAATGCAATTAAAATAAGAAAGAAAGATCTGCGTGTTGTTGTTTCTGTAATACAACCTCCACAGCAACAGAGTTTCTTCTCTTTGTTCCTTTTTTCTTTCTCGTTGTTTTTTCTGGTAAATCGAATCTCATTTCAGGAACGTGCATAGCTGTTGCTTGCTTGAAGTTTGCTTTCCGTGATCTCTTCTTCTCTATTGATGGCGGTGTCGGCAGAATGTTGATTATCGGAATAATATCCTCATCATCTGAATCTTTGAACTCAGAAGGAGGAGGCAAAGCATCTGGATCGAAAATAGGCAGCTTATCGTGAACAATTTCCTTGTCCTTGTCGGAAAGTGTTGGGATGTAGCTCTCTGAGACTGGTCCTGAATCAAAACTCGACGAATCAATGATGTCGGAGTCAAAACTCGTTGGAGGAGCGAATAACTCCATGGAGCGTCTATATGTGTCGAATGTTCTCCTTCTATGCTTCTTTCCTCGTCTTCCGATGTTGATGAAGCCAAAATCATCTTTGAATTTGTCTTCTTTCTTCTCTAGAGCTTCTTTGAAATTGACAATTTGTTCAGGTGTGATCTGTGGTATTGGAGTTGCATCTTGTACCTCTTGTGGAGTCGTTGGTTGTGAATCATCCATAATTGGTAAAATATCTGTGTTTGTTAAAGTAGGAAGTGGCTTCATTTCATATGATTTGGATTGTACTGTCTCTTTGTTGGCTGATGCCTTAGAGCCACTCATTGAATCTATTTCTTTGAGCACGATGATAGAATTATCTTGAGCTCCCATCGCCAATGGACTTGATGTGAACGACAATTGTCTTGCATTTCCTAACTCTAGCGGTTTTAATGGACTGTCTCCCTGTGGAAGTGGCGGCAATTCTGGAAGTTTGAACATATTTTGTCTTCTTGGTGATTTTGGAGGAGTTTCAACTTGGACTTTCTTTATTTTAGGTACTGTTATTGGTTTTGCTGGTTCTTCCTCTATTTCTTGTTTATCATTTTGATTTTCAACAATTTCTGCAGTTTTTTGTGGTTCTACATCGCTCAATGCTGAGTTTTCTGTGCCTGAACTTTCAGATAACTCATGAACTTCTTCTTGAGCATGTTCTATATCTGAACTCTCAGATTCTTTAGCATAAGGTGAATCTTTCGAGTAATGATATTCTTTTCCTTTAAGTTTGTACATTTTGTAGAACTTTGAGATATTTATTGGAGGATGATAATCGAATTTGTCGTCAATATTATCTTCATATTCAAGATCGCGTTTGCTAGGATGACATAAGTGGCATGCTGTTACTATTGAAAAGACAGGGAACAAAAATATATTCAATAAACTAAACATAAACCTTCCAAAACATTTATGTCCATTGTAATTTCTTGAATAACAGTTTTGTGTGCAGCATTCACAGCATGTGTAGCATGATTCGCCACAATGAGTCTCTTGGCATGCGCATTTTCTGCAACCGCATATGTTATAGTCCGAATAATAATAACTTGGATGAGATTGATAAAAATCTCTCATTTTTTCGAAATCATCGCATTGTGTGCAGCAACAAAGGCAGTTTCCGCACGGAGAACCGTAAATTCTGTTGAAATGAGATTGGCCAATTAAACATGTCAACGCTAAGCATATGATTCCAATCAAGTAATAGGCTGCAATGGCACCAATGATTATGTAGATGGTAGTTGTTGATGATTCTGATGCTGCTAAGAGAAACTTCAAATTATTCAACGAAGAATTGTAGTATTTTATTGTTAGTGAAGGTGCTTTTGATAGATTTGTGGCGTCCAAGAAAAATCCGATGTGTGATTTTCGAAAGATAAAATTATTGATTTTTGAATTTACAGTCTTAGAAACATTGTTCACATAAATATTCATAGATTTTTCGATATCTTCATTAGAGCTGATCATAAAATTAGCATAATCGCTGGTTCCGTGCTGAATTTTGACATATCCGAGACGTTTTATTTCAGTTAGTGCATTTTGAGTATCCAGTGTAAATATGTTTGAGGTACCAATATCGAATATATGCATGAAATCAGATGAATCTTGAGACGCAATTTGTGCTATTATGAATCTTGCAGAGTGAACCTTTTTGTTGATTGATTCAACGAAATAAGAACCTTCCAATGATTTTGAGATTATCAAAGAATATTTTTGATCCTTGATTTGGTTATTTGAATATTGATTCTTCATCGCAGAATCGTAACTGCTAACTAAAATATTATGTGGCTCGTCATTATATATAGCAGTGTATCCAAATTTGTAGTATTTAGTTTTCATGTGATATTTGATACATGTTGATGGCGAGTCTGTGAAGTTAACTACAATCGATTGAGGCATATAAGGGTCGATGTCAACCATAGTGAAAGTATCACACTGATAACAAGCAACAAAAGCGAAAAACAACAAAAACATTTTAAAAAATAAAGTTGTCAAATTTCAAAATCAAAAAATTATATAAAAATGCTTGATATTTTAAAAATACTTAAAATCTTCAAACGGATAAAATTGAATAAGCTTAAAAACCGGTTTTATAGAAAATTTTAAAATAATTGAATAGTATTCAAAAACCAAAAACCTTTTTATTTTATATATACTAGTAAAATCTATTTATATTTTTCTCGGTTTTTGAATATCTCTCAGAAAAATATTTGATTCGAAAATGAGAATAGCATTGTTTTATTTAGTACATTTTTGTATTTTCAATAAACAAACAGTAGAAAAAAATATGTCTTCAAAAAGACATTATTCTATTATTTCATCTAATTTGCTCCCGATTTATCCGATTAAAATCGAAAAATAATGTGAAATCCTCTGAAAAAGTTTTATGAAATTGAGAATTTGACGTTTAAAGTTGATCAACATGATACAGATAAAATAATTAAATACCTGATATCATCTAATTTATTACTATTCAAAAATTGTAAAGCAGTTAATTTATATTGTCGCATTAATAGTGTATTTCGGTATATTGCAATAATTTGCGATAAAATTTCAAAACATAAAATTGATTTATTTTGCCAGCATGATTTTGAAGTGATTCAAAAGTTGGTGAACGGGCCATGACTATATATATCTAAATGTCTCGAACGCGAACGGAAATAGTTCAATTAATTGTGTTTTGATATTTCCTTCATATATACAGACTTTGATGGGACTGCACGGTATGATAATTAAGTTATAATAAGCCTCTAGAGATGATTTATGAATTGTTACTTCAATGTTTAATAGTTTTTTGAGCTACACTTTGTCGAATATTACTAAAATTTCGAATTTAAGATCTGTATCATATAATAAACCTAAAATAAAGACTTACCATTAATTCCAATTTTTAAATAATTTATAATGAACTTAAAAAAATAACAATTTTAAACATATTTTCTGAGTAGTATATGTATGGGGGTTATTTGCCAAAATTTGCAAATGCCTCTATGACCCCATTTTTGAAGGATTTAAGTCAA
>MRSU01006733.1:0-12556 GCA_008369845.1 Trichomonas gallinae
GTTGAACCAAAATAGGTTAAAATCATGAAAAATAAAAACACGACGATAGACCGCTATTTGGCCGGAGCGGACCCTTAAATAACTAAGTTTGGTGGAATTCTCTTTGTAAAACTGGCTCAAAAAACAATTGAAAAATGTCGGGAATGGTGCGAATGCATGTTGTGATATCTTTACAATATATGATTTCTGAAATCTTCAATTTTGAATTGAAAATAATCGTTGTTTGCACATTACTGTTCTATGTTTTAACAATGCAAAAAACAACTACTACATCTGTACTATTACATAGCTAAGTTTGGTGGAGATCTCTTTTTAAAATTGGTTCAAAGAATTGTTTTGCAACCCATTATACGGGCGTGAAAGCAGTTGGAAAATTTTCATTTGTTGAGTTTTGCTAATATATATATATATCTGTTCTTCGTTTCCTCGAGAATCTTCTCGTGCTGATCTTTAATTGATGATTCGAAATTGATTCCGAAAGCTCAATATTTTTTTAACATGCACCAATAATTATTGTTTCATAACGATTTTTTTTTTTAGATAAATACTGCTTTCACAATCTCAAAACATTCCCAAAAGAATTTGGAGTGGATGCAGGACTTCAACTCTCTTTTAGACAAAAGCAAAAGACTCTAGAAGACATCTCCATCATCAGCTGTGGCTTACAGCAGAAAAAGAGAACTTTGAGTACATGTTTTCAGATTCGGTGTCCGAGAAATAAGCTCTGACTCCTGGTAATATAAGCTAAAATATTAAGCAAATAAAAAGCAGTTTTATTTTAATCTGTTAAATATGAGTGCAGAAAGTGCTGCAATAAATAATGGAGTGTAGCCATGATCAACTTTGTTGCTGATATATATTTTGATTGCTTCACACGAACTCCAATTAATCAGTTCTAAGGCAAATTCAAGATCTGGTGTGCTAATATAGCTAGTATTAAATGAAAAATAGACTGTGCCATTTACAGTAGTAGCAAATGTATTTTCATTTAAATAACAATGAAATATTGTCATTTTAGCAAATACAGCAAAAAATATAGAATCTGCTTTATTTTGTGTGAATGCACATTCTCTTATCATTATTTCTTCTAAGAGTTCTGCATGAATTAATTTTTTCCCAGAATTTCTCATAATATTGCAATTACGCATTGCTACTCCTTTTTGGCATAATCCAAATACTAATATAGGATCTGAAGCATTCATATTTTCGAAGGTAGAATATTCAACAAAAGAATTCTCATCGCCTTCAAATAAAAATCCTGAGCAAATTCCTTTACATTCCGAAAAATTTGTCTGTTTCAGTTTGGTGTTGCCAGGACCGAGCGTACATGCATCTAAACCTCTATTTTCAAGTCCACAATTATAAATACTAGAATAGTTAAGAATAGACGTGCGATTGATATCACCTTTAGTTAAATAATTAGAAAAGTGGCCTTGCTTATCTCCACAATGACAATTTATAGCACAAACTCGATTGATACACATGTTACCTTTGTCTACCAAGTAAATTGCACCACCATTCTCAGCTTCACATGAAACATTAGAGAAAAGGCAAAAATCAGTGAGCAATTTATTATCATTATTCGAGATGTTAAATAAAATAGCATGATTAGTTAAGTCTGAAAAAATGCATTCTAAAACGCGGTGGTTTCCTTCGGTATATGACAACATCCCAAAATATCGAAATAAATGGCCTTTCTTTGTGATATATTCATTGTCTGACTGTGAAAATTCTGGCGATTTCGATATTTTGAGATTTTATTGAAGATAGACTTGAATCTGTTATGTAAATGAACGATCTGACACTTTACATATTATTCTAATTTAAGATTTAATAAATAGACGCGTGTTCCTTGCCAGAAACCTTCATTTTAGCAACGAATTTTAGAATAATTCCCTATCAATTTGGGAAATTCAGGTTAATCAAACACAAATAAGAAAGATTTTTATGTGAATAAAATAAAATTCAAAGTTGTTTTCTAATATTCAACTGACAGAATAGATTTCATTAAAAAATGTGGTGTTTTGTCAAAAATAACTTTTTGAGACTTTCTAGTATGTGATCCTTATGCTACTATTGTATATGCAACCTTAAACTGTAAGGATTCTGCTAAGAAGACTATATGTGTCAAGAAATATTTTGCATATATATAAACATGTATATAGAGCATTTATATACCAAAGCTTCAAGCTCCAACAAAGTATTTCCATGTGTTACTACACCTTTTACACGGGTTTATTTTTTTGATGTCATGTCAAATTTATGAAGCTGTCACATAAACATAAATTTATGACAAGTAAACTAAAATCTAAGCGGATGTTATTGAATCCTAAATAATCGTTGTATGTTCTCCCGATTTATTGTTTTTGTTTTGCATTTCCATTAATATCCAAAAATAATCATCAAACACCCCAAAAGTCGTTGCCTCAGAAAGATTTCTTCGAAATTTGTTTGCGAAAGGCAGAAAGCGAATCAGTCAAATATAGATGTCTACATGAGGAGAATGAAATGCCCGGGCCAAATCCTATAAATGTCCTCCAAGAGAATGACCAAAGGAAAAAACCGCAAAGATTTTAAGCTAAAAAAACCGATGTTGCAGCCGATGCGGGCTAATCACCGCGCGCACGAGTGTGTCTTGCATCCTGCATTCTGGAACAAGCTTACTGAAGATGATAAGAACGAATTTAACAAATTAAAAGCACATTTTCACCAAAATATTTCTTCGTCAGGAAAAGATCGACGTGTAGTGACATTTGCAAATGAACTCATGGCAGTTTTGAAATTCTTAGATCGCGATATGATACATCGAGAGGAAAGATGCATTCTTACTGGCATTTGTTTTGCCGGACCTTTTATATGCGTGAATACTAGACAATTAAAGACGTTTTTGGGGAGATGCAAGTCATCAATTAACGGTTCTTTCCAGCAGATGGGTTATGTTGCTCTAAGGACAAAAGCAAAAGCTAGAAATTGTATTATTTCGATTCTTAAGCCCTTGATGAATGAGCCTGCAATACTTAGGCAGTGGACAGTGAGAAGAGCTTCAGATCATACTGATTTTTGTTATCTTTCTTCTTTCTCGGTAAGTTTGCTTCCAGAAGTTACTGAAGATGATTTAGACACTGAGTCTTCAGCAAATTCAACCCCTCAACAGCATCAAATGCCTCTTCCACCGCCTATTAAAAAGCAATCGCACCAACAATTAGCACAAGTTACGATGCAAATTATCCCAGAGAAACCTCACGTTACAATACAAGAGAAGCCTACGGAAATTCTTAGATCTGTCTCATTCTCGTACTCATTAGAAAGGCTGAACATTCTAGATGACTCGGAATGGGAACTTCATACTATAGATGATGGTGGTATCCCAGATAATTTAGAACTAGACTTCGCTAATTTTGGAAAGATGACTAGATCTGTTTCAGCTAGCTTAGATTTTAGTGGTGATTGGATAAGGCGAGATGATGACTTCGCCCTTTTAGATTTATAGAGTATAGAGTATAGAGATTAAAGTATAGAGAGTATTCATGTTATTAATTCGATATATTGACAAAATTATAATTTTTCGAAATCGATTTTTTATTTATAACTTCACCAAATTAAATATTCACCCTTAGTTTTCATGTTTGTTTGTATTTCTGTAAATGTTTTCATAATTAAAAAAAATTCATGCAAAAATCCACTATTTTGTAATGTATAATAAGTATCTGTACAAAACATCCGGCCATAAAACTAGTGTAAATGTTCTAAACGATTGATTTGAAAATTTTTCAAATTTTGTTATATCAAAAAATGAACAGCATGCATATATATATTAATCAATCCATTATCTGCCTATTATCAATATATTCTACAATCAATTACCAAATCAAATACTATCATCCAAGCAAATCGATTTGATTGAAGTCTTGACAAGTTTGTATTGAAACTGAACATATACACATTATTGACGAAGTTACTTATGATACTACATAAAAGTGACTAATTTAACAATGAATCAAAAATCTGAAATTACATGACGAAAAAATCAATTTTACATGTCAAAATCAGTCATAAAAGTGACATAATGACAGAAGAAGTAGTTGAACAGCAAGAAGTTCCAGTTGAAGAACCGGCACAGGCTGTTCAAAATACAACGAATCAGACTAATTTAATTGATCCTGTCGATTTCGTTTATGAGAAACCAGTTGAAAAAAAGCCAATTCGTATGTCTGATGAAGCAAAAATGAATTTAATCAAAGCAACAATGATTGAACACATATCTGATGCACAAATAACAATGCCACAACTTGAAAAATTTACGAAATCTCAAATCAACGACGCTTTTCATGCTATGCTTGAAAATCCTCCAAATATTGAAATGAAAAACGATATTCCTTATGAAGTTGAATTTACACCAGAGGAAGATGTGTGTTTATTGAACTACATTCGGAATTATAAGAAAACACCTTTGATAGACTTCATTAAATCACATTCGCATATATTCAAATTATGCAGATCATTACAAGAAATCGAATCACGTGTTAAACATATTAAAACATTAAAAGCTGATGATATTAATGATTTAATACAAGCAGAAATCGATCAAATAGTATACGAACAAATGTATTATATATCTCTCAATGAGCAAACAGAGGAACAAAAGAAGCAAGGCATTGATCCTGAAATGTTTAAAGCATCAAGATGCTTTTATCAGCCTAACACAAGTCCAAAGGTTCGAAATCAGAATGTTGAGAAGCAGATAAATGATATTATCACAGGATTGCCATTCTATACTGATACATATTTCAATAAAGATTCGCCGCTTCAAAATCTCGCTGTTTTGCGCACAGAAAACAACATATACTATATGAGAAGAGAATCCATACTTTTTGGCCGCCAATCAATCGATTGCGATGTTGATGTTGATATCAGCTTCGAATCAGAGCCAACATGTCCACACTCATCCAGGCATCAAGCTATATTAACCTTCCGTCCTGATCTCAACTTTTATCTTGAAAATATCGGAGTTCGCGCATTTCGTGTGAATGGCGAACTTTTACCATCAGGAGAAGTTTGTCAGCTTCAAGAAGCAGATATACTTGATTTTTCTGGAGCTCTTTTCCTATTCTTGCCAAATAACAATCTTATTTCTCAGATTCGTTTGGCAATGAGCAAGGCTCAAGTCTAAGATTATTGCCTTTTGTAATATATTATATTGGAATGTTATTAAATACATCTTTTTTTTCTCAGATCATCATAAAATAACACAAAATTATAATAATTTTCAATCTTCTTCTTGAAAATCATATGTTGCATGTGCAATAATGTTTAGTAGAAATAAAACTAGATTCATGCTGCAAATTCACATTGATTGTAATGAAAAATATCAAAATATGAATATTCATATGATGTAAATAGGTTTTCTGATCAATATTAATATAAAATCCAAAGAACTAGTGTCAATATCCCAAGCTTTGCTGTGAAAAGAAATGAAATTCTTCAGATTGATATCCATCAATTGATTAGCAAGATTCGAAATATTGGTTTTGTGTTATATTGATTGGTTATTGTTTCCAATTCTCAACTGCATCTTCAAAATTTTTGGTATAATGCCAAATTTGGATTTCATACGTAGCCATAGACGAAACTTCTTCTAGGATGTCATGATATTGGATTTCTTCCAGGATTTCTAATATTTTTGTCTGATATTCTGTTTGAACTGTGCGTCTAAGCAAGATATCTATTACATCATAAGGAATGATGCTTGAGTCCTGATTTATCTCTGCTAAATCAGCAATTTCGCTAAACGCTTGATCAAGGATTAAAAAACAAAATTCTATTGGACACCTGGGCAAAATTAACGATAGAAGCTTTAAACATGATAATCTTGTTCTAAAATCGCTTTGTGTGAGATTGCCAATAATACCATTCACGAATCTTTCGTTATTAAAGAAAGTTTGATTAATTAAGCTTCGTTTTGTCATCATGTAAATTGCTTGTATGGTCAAGATTGTATTAGGATGATCTGGGCTTAAAATATCTAAAAATAAATTAAAAATTATTATTGATGAGACATCAGCCAAATTAACATTGGATTGAAGAAGACGAATGACTGTCTGTATATATGGTGGAATAATTTCCACATGATCTAGATCAACAAATTTTAATGATCGCGGAATTAGAGAATCCTGATCTTCAAATACAATTATCGCCCTGCAAACATCGATGTTATCCATATTATTAGTGATTAAATAATAAGCTATCCACATATAGTAATAGCATATTTCATAATTTCGTGAATCAATAGAAAGTGAAAAATTGATTATTTTAACAGCTGGCACTGTGTCTTTCGCATATTTTGATAACTGGCACATGAATTTCATGCAGTGTACTGGAAACAGAACAACTGGTAAAATAGAAAAATCAATTGATGCAATATATAAAGGATCTATTTGATATAAGTAGTTGATAGAATTGAGAAGAGTATCTAGTAGCAAATTTAGTATATCAAAGTCATTTTTTCCTGAAATTAAAGCATGAATCATTGATAACATTCCATTATCTACTAATTCGTATGCAATGTAATCTTCTTTCGTAACAATAGACAACAACTTAATGAAATCTTTGTTTACTGCTCCTAATCTCAATTTTGCAAGTAATTTCAAATGAAATCCTTCTATAGTGAATATCCTTGGATTTGTAAGCTTACTGTTTTATGTGGAATTGTGTAAGTATTTCTGCTAAATATTTAATAATATTATCTTCATTATCAACTTTGTTAACAAACTCATGAATTAATGATAAAATTCTCGATTCTACATCTTCATTTTCCCGTATTGTTACTCCATCAGTGTTCGGAAGTTCTTCTTCGTCTGGTTGCTTATAATCTCCAATCAAATCTTTAACTTTAAATGAAAATTGACTTATTAGTTTATTAATTTATCCTATCTATATTATATTTCTAAAGTCAAAATTTGTTATTTACATTGTAAAAAAAATCAATTGAATTTTTATCTTTATAAATAAAAAAATATATGAACAAATTAAAGAGGAACATCAACAAACTCACGAATCCTTTCCCATCTTGGGTCTTTCTCTAACAAAGGACGAACAGCGTCGATGCAAAATTGTCTAAGCTGATTATTGGCGTTCTTTTCGCGATCTGTGAGTGTGCAAATACTATAGTTAGTATGGATCTGAATAATATCTCTAATAAATTCGATTGCATCTGATACTGCACCAGAAATGCATCTAACTAGCACATCATCCATTGTAAGCTGTTTCTTACCTTGAAGACCTTGTTTTGGTAAGATTTTGAGGAAATCCAATTCATTGACGTCTAGGCATGTTTTAACGAGCAAGTTGTTGATAATTGGTGGCTGAGGTTTTGGTTCTGCATTAAATCTGACCCACTGAAGGTCGTTCGTTAGTGTTGGATTTTCTTGATGATGTTTTAAGATATAGTTGTTGTATCTGAGCTGATTATTTACGAGGAGGAGTTCGTGGCGAAGTTGTGATCTACGCATTGCCTTGATTTTGTCTTTAATTTCTTGGGAAGGTGGAGTTAACGGATCGCTAATCCTTCTAAAGTCTCCAAATTCGGCTAAAACTTGTAAATACCACAAGTGGCATGCATCTGGATTTAAATTGAAGGAAGCTCCAGCTTCTGGCATGAATGTGGAACATAATAATTGAATTTTTTGGATAATTGGCTCCCAGCCATTTTCAAGTCCGCACGCATCAATGGCCTGTATTAAATACATCCTGTGCGCCCAGTTCAAAGGATCCATATATGAGCAAAAAGTCATTTTTGAGTTTTTTAGCTTTAAACTTTTCTGACAAATAAACAGCAAAAATGTCGTGTAAATATTTGTCGTGTAAAATATAATTTGTCATGTAAAATACGACTATTGTCAAAAAATCATTTGCATTCCTGTTTATATGGTTTTCTGTTGATATAAGTCATCCATTTTCTGCAATGCTAGAAGTATTTTAGTCTCAGCGGAGAGAAAAAAAAGATTAATATTAATCGATATGATATCTTTATAACGGAGTTAGGTTAAACCTGTTTGTTTCAGTATATCAATTGACGTTAGTGGGAATTTATATATATTTTTTAGTCAAAAGGAAAATTTACTGAGCTGGATCAAAAGCAGCGCGGAAAGCGTTGAGCTCTTCTGTCTCGACCTTGCCGTAGTTAACGATGGCGCAGGCACCGCAGTTCATCTGGCGGCGGACGGAGCCGTCAGCCTTGAAATGTGTGAGGCCAAGAGCGCGGCCAAGGAGCTCCTTCTTTTCGACGGCCTGGAGCTTGACGTTGTGCTTCTTGCAGAGGCCTGTAACGAGGTTCTTGTAATCCTTGTTCTCGCAATCGTCAGCGAGAAGAACAAGGAGAGCCTTGCCCTTAAGGATAGCCTTGATTGTGCACTTGACACCCTTGGCAACGTTGCCGGAGAGGTTGATCTGGTGGAGACCCTGTTCGATAACTTGGTTGTTTGTAGCACCTTCCTCAGACATAAGAAGAAAAGGAAGACCAAAACCGCTCAAGCATTTACAATAATCGTCACATAGCTCTGTCACTTTTTATATAGTCTCAAGTCTTTTTGTCCTTTTTGTTCATTCACCAGTTATCCCAAAAGTCAATGAATTGAATTGTCATACCAAGTGGCCAAAACTGACGATATTTTTGAACATGAAATTTTTTATCATCTTTGGAAACAAATTTACTAATGCAAATATTAAATTTATGACTTGTTACTGCCATTCCATTAAATAAAAAATTTTCCCGCAAAATATATTAAACACATAATACGATTTTAGCAACATAGACTATGAAAAATAAATCTATATAGAGTCAATATTCAAAATATTCATTGAGGATAGAATGATTTAAATATTATATTTTTCATCTAAAAATCAAGAATATGATCCTTTAAAATATAGATCTATTTAATATAACGACAAAGATAAATATACTGATGCTATAATGAATGATTATCATGCTAAAATTATCAAAAAATGCGAGTTTTTTTGTTTGATTGGACCTAATTTACATGTCAAAATTCTAATTTATTTGGCAAAATTCAAAATTGGATATGTTTATAATTTGAATAACCACATAATTAGCGAGTATATAATATATAATTGCTAAAAATCTAAAAATTCGAGAAATGAACTATATAATTTTTAAAAGACAATCACAGGAGTCTAAATGGTCCAAAATTCCAAAATCTCCAAATATGCATTCAAAAAAAGCGATCATCAAAAAATTTTTCATGCCATTCAATTTTTCCGATCGAAATTTAAAAATAAAAAATATTATAATTATCAATGGAAACCAACACTAACAAGGCCCCTATGGTTATGTTGTCCTTCGCAGTCACAGTGCTGCCCATGGCCTTCTGCATTATCGCCTACATCTATTTCCAGATCACTGGACTTAATAATATTACAATGGAAATCAACAACATCCTGATTATCATGGGTGTTATATCATTCTTTGCCATTGCAGCTACAGTTCTTGCCCACTGCACATCAATTAGATCAGCTAAAACATTTGCTTATTCTATCTTTGTCGGTGAAGGTGTCTTCTTCTTCGCATTAGCTATGTTATTATGGATCCATAGACCAGAGGTTCTTAGCAATCTCGAAGAGGACTGGATTGTTTACAAGTCTATTGATGTTTCAACAATGATTAGCATTGGCAAAGATTATGATTGCTGTGGTTGGGATCCAAGCAACCCAGATGGTCCAAACAGTACAACATGTGAATCAGGATCTAAATACTGCAAGAAACAGATTAGAAAGCAATACGGGCTTGCTGTAGATATTATTGCATACTTCTTTGTCGCATTCGCTGCACTGTTCACCATTGGCGTTCTTATTGGCTTAGTCAAACTTCCTCCAGAGCAAAAGAAAGAAGAAAAGAAAGATGACCAGACAGTGAACAAGCCACTCACAGCATAAATTTATCTATCCAGTCAAGTTAGCTTCTATATTATGAGTAAAAGTATATATGGAACAGTTTTTTTAATATGAAAAAAATATTTTACTTATAATAATAAAGGAAAGCAAGCACCAAGCTTAAATACGTAGCTTAAGACATAGCTATGCTCTAACATAATGAAAATATAAAATTGTTTTGATCTTCAAAATTTTGAACGCAAAACTACCAACATCATTAATGATTTGGCATCTCATAAGATCATATAACTGAATTGCAAACAGATTAGATATTAATCAAATCAATATTTCAAATCAATAAATAAAAAAACATATGTAATGATTTAAGTATGTGCCAACACATCGTGTATTTGAATGTGAATAGTTATTTAAGTTGCTTGGCTTCAATTAGCAAAATATATCAAAAAACAAAAATAATCTGCGATATCATGATAAATTAACAGAAATATAATTGTTTTATATGTCTGTTGTCTCCATTGCAAGCTGGAACCAGCTACATATCCATTATTTAAGATGGTCACTTGATCAAATGAGACAAAACACTGATCAAATGTGGTTCGAAAACAGTAAATTCCGTTTCAAAAAGCAATACAAGACGTATATGTCTCACTGTGAAAAATGGGGATAACTCTTATTCAATTTTTTTTTACTCTTTTTTCAATGCTTTGTTTGTTTTTAAGTTTATCATGCTCATGGTGGGCTCACGCTCATATGGCAATCACTGAAATCGCTCTACAACACCTATCATCGAAGCAAATTAGCAAATTGACTAAGCTAATCAATAGAGATGGATTGCCAATACAGTCTATAGTCGATGCTTCGGCTTGGCAAGATGACCTTAAGGATACTTACAACTTCCATCCAATGGGTGACTGGCATTTTTCTGATATTCCTATTGTAAAAACTGTTAAAAAAGCACCAGTCATTCCTAATCCATCATACAACGTTACCTCATACTTAAATGACGCGTATGTAACACTAAAAGACAAGACAACAACTAATTTATGGGCATGGTCATTTGCTTTAAGATCGATTTTACATTTTGTTGGTGATGTTCACACACCACACCATAACTGCGCATTATACAACGATGATATGCCTACTGGTGACCATGGAGGCAACCTTTACCACTTAAATTGTGAATTTGGTGCAGCTTGCAATTCAATGCACTTCTTTTGGGATGCTATCGCCCTCGATTATATGCTAGCTAGGCCATCATCATCACGCTTCATTGATCAATTCAAGAAAAACATTTCGAAAGTTGAATCACAACTCCCAGAAAAGAACTTAGGCCTTGATATGAAATTTGCACCGAATGTTTGGTCCCAAGAATCGTTTGAATATGCTAAGAAATATGGTTATGACTCTCCAATGAATGATTCGCCAAATGAATCATACTACGAAATTGTCCGTAAGCGTGGAAATGAGCGTGTTGTCGCTGCTGGTCATCGCCTTGGCTATCTTTTGATAGACCTTCTCAATGATGCCCCGGATATCCCAGAATCTTTCATGCAGGAAATAATTGTATGGTCGGTTAATGGTGTTCTTGTTGTTTTCATCATTTTCTGCATCTTCAGAACAAAGAAGATTTCCAAACTCAATTCTATGGAGAGCTTGACACAAAACAACAGCTATGTTTAATTCAATTAATGTAAATCTATATATTCGCTATTCTTTTTGAAATATAAGTATGTTTTTTTCAAAATAAAATCAATTTTCAAATTAAATTAGTAAAAATATTATGTTATCAAGTGTATATTATATTTTGTCTTATAATAGATATGATACAATATGAAGATCATCATAATTCTAGATATTATGATAGAAGTGATATTTAAATTGCATTTAGAAACGACTATTTGTTATTTGAAATAGAGAAATAATATATTATTTTGTATCACTATGATATTCTTATGTGTGCATCTGCCATTTGCTATGATGATTTCAGAAAAAATGCGCAAAAAAGGATGCGGAAAGCGTGCTATTGATAAATAATATATTGTTCGAGGAGCATATATTAACAAGAAATTGTTTGGCCACAAATAACTGAGAGATAACTTGTTTTCTATCGAAAAATGTAAACTGTCATTTTGTCAAGCAGTTCAACCTTTGAGAGCCATCGAAGATAAAGTGTATGAGATGAGTAATTAGCAAATCAGATAATTATGATTCATTCAAGAACGTTAAAAAATCAGAAAACTTGTAAAGTTTTGAAATCTGATATTTCCCATAATAGGTTGATGTACACATATAACAGATCAAAATAAAAATAGTAGCGATATCATCTTTTTTAAGAACTTTACAACTGATCAAATTGAAGATCAAAGAAATAAACACAATATACTATATCTATATAGTCGATTATTTATATCATTGGTTTGTTGAAATAGTTTTTGATCAAAGAATCTTTATATCCTATTGACTTGTAAAACGGATTTACGCGATTTTCAGTTTGGAAAAATGAACTTTCATTATTTTTTGAGAAAGTAAGCAAATTTTGAAAGCTTCAGGTAACACGTTCACGACATCAGTTCATTTTTGTCAATGCTCAACTTTTTCCTTGCAGGCGCTAAGAGCTTGAACGTTCTTGCGCACGAAGAGAAGGCATTCG